>WNWK01059086.1:0-10280 GCA_009830355.1 Cherax destructor | reverse complement strand
CAGACACTACACCTGTTTGAAGAGATAGGTTAAAAATGTTAGTTAAGGGTTCGCAGAGTTCTATTTTTGCATTCCTTAAGAACCCTTGAAAAAAGCTCATCAGGGCCTGGCGATTTATTTTGCTTCAAACGGTCTATCTGTTTGATAACCTTTTCGCTAGTGACTGTGATACTACATAATTTATCTTCTTCAGGCCCACTAAAATACCTAATTCTTGGGATATTATTAATATCTTCCTGAGTGAAAACCGAGAGAAAATAATGATTAAAAATAGAGCACATTTCATAAGAACATAAGAAAGGAGGAACACTGCAGCAGGCCTGTTGGCCCATACTAGGCAGGTCCTTCACAATCCGTCCCACTAACAGAATATTTGCTCAACCCAATTTTCAATGCTACCCAAGAAATAAGCTTTGACAATTCTACCCACTCATGCGCGAGTCCCACTCAAATCCAACCCCTCTCACCATGAATTTATCCAACCTAAATTTGAAACTACCCAAGGTCCTAGCTTCAATAACCCTACTAGGCAGACTGTTCCACTCATCAACTACCCTATTTCCAAACCAATACTTTCCTATATCCTTTCTAAATCTAAACTTATCTAACTTGAATCCATTATTGCGGGTTCTTCTTGGAGAGATATCCTCAAGACCTTATTTATATCCCCTTTGTTAATCCCATTTTCCACTTGTATACCTCGATCATGTCTCCCTCATTCTACGTCTTACAAGTGAATGTAATTTTAGGGTCTTCAATCTTTCTTCGTAAGGAAGATTTCTAATGCTATGTATTAATTAGTCATTCTACGCTGAATGTTTTCTAACGAATTTATGTCCATTCTGTAATATGGAGACCAGAACTGAGCTGGTAATCTAGGTGAGGCCTTACTAATGATGTATAAAGCTGTAATATAACCTCTGGACTTCTGTTGCTAACACTTCTTGATATAAATCCAGTAATCTATTTGCCTTATTACGTACGCTTAGGCATTGCTGTCTTGGTTTAAGGTTGCTGCTTACCATCACCCCCAAGTCCTTCTCGCAATCTGTATGGCTAAGTTCTACGTTATTTAACTTATAAGTGCTTGGGTTATGGACACTCCCGAGCTTCAGAACCTTTGCATTTATCTACATTGAACTGCATCTGCCACTTTTTCTGACCACGAATTAAGTTTGTCTAAATCTTCCTGAAGTTCTATGACATCTATGTTTGAATCAATTATCCTACCTATCTTCGTGTCGTCGGCGAATTTGCTCATATCACTAGTAATTCCTCATCAAGGTCATTGATATATGGTAAATTAGACACATATGCAACACTTGGGTATCTTTATTGAGGAAACGTTTCGCCAGGAGAGGTGCAGCAGTTGTAGGAGGTGTCACAATAAAGATAAAGATAAAGATACCCAAGTGTTGCATATGTGTCTAATTTACCAACTCGTCGGTTCTCTGAACCATTCATTCACATCCTGTCTGACACTGCAACATCTTGGTATCTTAATACAGGATTTCTTCCTTGCCTATTCCTTGGGCGACCTACTTCCACATTGAACAAGTGTGAGCACCTCCCTACTACTGCTGCACCTCTCTCCTGTCTACAGTATATAAGGTTCCTCTGCTCATATGCTGTTATTCTATTCAAGATTGATGGACTGACAACATCGTCTCTAGATTGAGGGCCTGACAACCTCACACTCCTCCTGTTCTTCACGATTCTCCTTTGTATGGACTGATGAAGCCACTGTGGCGAAACGTTTCCTCAATAAAGATACCCAAGTGTTGCATATGTCTCTAATTTACCAACTCGTCGGTTCTCTGAACCATTCATTCACGTCATTGATATATATTATAAATAACAATGGGCCTAAGACTGATCCCTGTGGAACACCACTTGTTACAAGTCCCCATTCGGATTTAACCCCATTTATGCACACTCTCTGCTTCCTATTGGTGAGCCATGATCGATCCATGACAGCACTTTTCCCCAATGCCATGAGCTGCCACTTTCTTTAACAGTCTCTGGTGCGGTACTCTATCAAAAGCCTTACTAAAGTCTAAATAAACAATATCGAATTCTTTATCGTGATCAACAGCCTCAAAAGCTTTACTGAAGAAGGTTAATAAATTAGATAGGCAGGAACGGCCCCTCGTGAATCCATGCTGGGTATCATTAATCAAATTATGGTTATCTAGATGGCTTCTAATAATATCAGCTATAATTGACTCTAGTAATTTGCCACAATTGAGGTCAGGCTTATTGGGCGGTAGTTTGACGGTAGTACTTGTCCCCTGCTTTAAAAATAGGAATTACATTAGCCATCTTCCACATATCAGACACTACACCTGTTTGAAGAGATAAATTAAAAATGTTAGATATTGGTTCACAGAGTTCCATTTTGCATTCCTTAAGAACCCTTGCAAAAAGCTCATCAGGACCCGGCGATTTATTTTGTTTCAGTCGGTCCAGCTGTTTCATAATCATTTCGCTAGTGACTGTGATATTACATAATTTATCAAATATTACATAATTTATCATTCTCTTTGTCAGTAAGATACCCATAATTATTTTTAAGGGGACCTATCTTATCTCTAACTTTTGTTCTATACACCTGGAAAAAACTTTTTGGGTTAGTTTTCGAATCCCTAGCAACTTTAATTTCGTAGTCCCGTTTAGCTTTTCTTATCCCATTTTTAACGTCCCTCTTAATGTCAATATACTGACTCATAAGATGACCCTCACCTCTATTGATACGCCTATAAATTCCTTTCTTCTGCCCTAAAAGATATTTGAGCCTATTATTCATCCATTTTGGGTCATTTCTATTCGATCTAATTTCTTTATATGGGATAAATGTTATTTGGGCAGCATGTATAGTTGTTAAATTAGACACATATGCAACACTTGGGTATCTTTAACATAAGAACATAAGAACATAAGAATGAGGGGAGATATCATCGAGGTGTACAAGTGGATGATGGGCATAAACAAAGGAGATATTAATAAAATACTGAGGATATCGAACCAAGTAAGAACCAGAAATAACGGATTTAAATTGGATAAATTTAGATTTAGAAAGGACATAGGCAAGTACTGGTTTTCGAACAGAGTTGTAGATGCGTGGAACAATCTTCCGAGTAGGGTGATAGAGGCTAGGACCTTGGGTGGTTTAAAAGAGATTGGACAAATATAGAGTGGGAGGCTGGGTTTGATTTGTGTCGTGAGTACGGGAATAAATTCTTAGGTAGTGGTGGTTTTGATAAGGACCTGCCTTGTATGGGCCAGTAGGCCTTCTGCAGTGTTCCTCCATTCTTATGTTCTTATGTTCTTATTTGTCCAAACCTTTGGACAAGGACCTACCTCGACTAGTGGATGATACCACTATGACCCCGCCTCCTCCTGCTTCATCTCACCTGTCTACAGTATATAAGCAACTTCTATTTGCCTTATGCTGTATTTAATTCAAGATTGATGGACTGAACACATCGACTCCAGGCCGAGGGACTGATTACCTCAAACTCCTCCTCTTATTACTACTTTCTACTTTGTATTGGACTGATGAAGCCACTGTGTGGCGAAACGTTTCCTCAATAAAGATACCCAAGTGTTGCATATGTGTCTAATTTAACAACTTGTCGGTTCTCTGAACCATTCATCTACAGCATGTATAGTGTTCAGAAAACTGTCATATTGATAGCTCTCTTCATTACCCCAGTCCACAGATGATAAGTGTTCTCTAAGTCCATTGTAATCTGCTAAGCGAAAATCTGGGACCGTTACTGAGTTATTCGTACTATGAAACTTCCATTCAATGCCAAAGGTAATTGATTTGTGGTCGATTGCGCCGAGTTCCTCTGTAATTTCTAAATTATTAACAAGGGTTTCCTTGTTTGCCAGAACTAAATCAAGCAGGTTATTTCCCCTTGTAGGTTCTGTCACAAACTGCTTCAAAAAACACAAATGCAACTAATGTGACATTTTATTGTGGCAACGTTTCGCTCCTGGAGAGCGAAACGTTGCCACAATAAAATGTCACATTAGTTGCATTTGTGTCCTTTTACTTAACATATTGTCGGTAATTCGACCAATATTATTGCTTCAAAAAACAATCTTGAACTACTTCTAAGAAGTCGTTAGATTCTAAATTCCCAGTCAAAAAATTCCAATCAATTTGACTAAAGTTGAAGTCACCCAGAATAACTACGTTATCGTGCATTGTGGCCTTAACAATTTCCTCCCATAGTAGTCTCCCTTGGTCCCTATCTAAGTTTGGGGGACGGTATATCACACCTAAAATCAATTTTTCATGCCTCTCGAAAATTCTATCCAGACAGACTCTGTATGTGTTATTTCAGACTTTATTCCCTTTTTATGCAACAGTTCAAGCGATCTCGGACATACAGTGCCACTCCCCCCTTCCCGAAACTTCTGTCTACTTGGAACAATTTAAAACCCTGTATATGACATTCAGCAGGCATGTCCCTATTTTCGTATTGAACCACGTCTCAGTTATGGCAAATACATCAATGTTACCTGCACTTGCAACTAATCTCAAATCGTCCATCTTATTCCTAGACTACGACTATTTGTATAATACACTTTTAAAGACCCTCCTTTCTCTTTACCCTTCCTGCTCCATTCTGTTTTACCACTATACCTATTACTGTCCTTGTTATTGTTAAGATTTTTATATCAAAGCCTAGATCTATATTTCGACATTCAGTATTTTCCATTTCTAAACCCATACCTCTAACTAATCCTAGTTTAAAGTCCTAACAACACCCTCAACTGAGCTAGCAAGAAAATCCTCACCTGCCCTGGATAAGTGAACCCCATCCCTGGCATACATGTCATTTCGGCCATAGAAGTGGTCCCAGTTGCAAATGAATGGTACTGCATTGTCCTTACAGTGTTTGTCCAGCCAGCAATTGACACCAATTGCCCTGGACAGCCATTCATCTCCAACTCCTCTCCTGGCAAAATACCACATATGACAGGGTTCCCACCTCTTCCTAATTATGTCTATTGCTGACCTATACCTGCTAATCAGGTCCTCACCCTACGTCTGCCAACATCGTTGCCTCCAGCACTGAGACAGATAATAGGATTGCTCCCATTACCTCTCATGATGTCGTCCAGACGGCTAACAATATCCTCCATCCCAGCCCCAGGAAAGCAAACCCTCTGTCTCCTACTTCTCTCTTTCAAGCAGAAGGCCCTATCCATATACCTAATTTGACTATCCCCAACAAGAACAATGTTCTTACCTTCCTTGGTGTTGTTCGTGATGTTCCTTGTAGTCGACTCACATTCATCAGGTAACACGGAGAATCGGTTCGATGTTTCCACAACAGGTTTTTGGTTCTTCGTTAATTCTACCTCTCCATCCATCCTCTTGATCTTTAACTTTGTCACATGCATTCCGGCCACTGTCCAGGTTCCTTTCTTGGCTTGAGGATTCTCAACAGGAGGATTACTACGAATCCTCTTGTTTTCCTCAGTCAGTCGCTGTATCTCAAGCTTAGCTACCCTCAGTTCTTCCTTCAGCTGCTGGTAGAGTAGCTCAAGAGAGGACATCTTGTTCAGATTCACAGAGAGCACACAAGACACGTCTTCACTGAGTTAAGTCAGGTCCACCACGAAAGTATTGGTTTGGAAATAGGGTAGTTGATGAGTGGAACAGTCTGCCTAGTAGGGTTATTGAAGCTAGGACCTTGGGTAGTTTCAAATTTAGGTTGGAAAAATAAACACATAAGCAGTATAATGTGATCCTTTATTGACAACGTTTCGCCCACGCAGTGGCTTTATCGAGTCACAGACAGATCTACCTGGAAAATGAGCAACATAGAGTATATATAGGGTACAGTCAGGTGGAGAATGCTGGGTCAGATGGAGAAAACTGCATGTGAGTCTTAAAAGTAGTGTGAAAACATAGTGTGACTTAAAGGACCTGCAGTGTACCATTCTTGAGTTCTAGGTGGGATAGCGTTGAAGAAGTTTCTTGGCAATAGGTTCAGCTATGTTGTAGAAGCCGTTGTTCTGGTTAAAGTTGTTGGACATACAGATGAGTGATGATTCTAGGATTCTTCGGTATTGCGTGTTGTCTTCTCTGGCGATGAGTCTTGCGTTTCTGTAGTTGATTAAATGGTTGTGTAAATTTCGGTGTTGAACACAGGCATTTCTTGAGTCGTCAGATCTGCCTGCGTACTGGTGTTCTGAAATGCGTGTTTGTAGGTCTCTGGATGTTTCGCCAACGTATAATTTGCTGCAGCCATTACAAGGGATTTGTATACCCCTGCCGTGGATTGAAGCTTTTCCTGTCTGTTACTGGTAATGTCCTTAATGGTGGTGGATGTGGAGGTGGATACTCGGAATGAGGTCTTAGAAAAATGTTGGAAACTTGTTTGGAAATGGAGTTGGTGGGAAGGACTATGTATCTCTTCTCAGCAGTGTCTTCTCTGGGTGTGTTGAAGATGTTTAATGCCCGTCGTCTGCAGTCTCTAATGAAGTGACGAGGATAGTGAAGTTTGGAAAACTTGTTCAATGAGGGAGCATTCTTCTTCAAGGAACTCACTGCTGCAGATTCTGAGTGCGCGAGGAAAAAGCCTATAATTACACCACGTTTAATTTTGGTGTCGTGGTAGAGTAGAAGTGGAGAAGATCGTGTTGATTGGTAGGTTTTCGATAGACTTTAAAACGAAGTTCATGGTCAGCTTTGCAGAGAAGAACATCAAGGAAAGGAAGAGTGTTGTCGACTTCTTCTTCTAGTATAAACTGGATTGATGGCTCAACCTGGTTGAGTTCGTGTTGGAGAGCTTGAACGTTGAAGCGTCTGGGAGTTATGATGAGAATGTCGTCAACATAACGAAGCCAGGTGACAGAAGAGGGAATAATAGTGGAAAATCGCTCGGCTTCCAAATGTTCCGAGCGATTTTCCACTATTAAAATTGGGTTGAGCAAATATTCTGTTAGTGGGACGGATTGTGAAGGACCTGCCTAGTATGGGCCAACAGGCCTGCTGCAGTGTTCCTCCTTTCTTATGTTCTTATGTTCTTATGTATTAACAAAGGGGATATAAATAAGGTCTTGACCTCAATTGTAGGCAAATTACTAGAGTCAATTATAGCTGATATTATTAGAAGCCATCTAGATAACCATAATTTGATTAATGATACCCAGCATGGATTCACGAGGGGCCGTTCCTGCCTATCTAATTTATTAACCTTCTTCAGTAAAGCTTTTGAAGCTGTTGATCACGATAAAGAATTCGATATTGTTTATTTAGACTTTAGTAAGGCTTTTGATAGAGTACCGCACCAGAGACTGTTAAAGAAAGTGGCAGCTCATGGCATTGGGGGAAAAGTGCTGTCATGGATCGAGTCATGGCTCACCAATAGGAAGCAGAGAGTGTGCATAAATGGGGTTAAATCCGAATGGGGACTTGTAACAAGTGGTGTTCCACAGGGATCAGTCTTAGGCCCATTGTTATTTATAATATATATCAATGACCTGGATGAGGGAATTACTAGTGATATGAGCAAATTCGCCGACGACACGAAGATAGGTAGGATAATTGATTCAAACATAGATGTCATAGAACTTCAGGAAGATTTAGACAAACTTAATTCGTGGTCAGAAAAGTGGCAGATGCAGTTCAATGTAGATAAATGTAAGGTTCTGAAGCTCGGGAGTGTCCATAACCCAAGCACTTATAAGTTAAATAACCTAGAACTTAGCCATACAGATTGCGAGAAGGACTTGGGGTGATGGTAAGCAGCAACCTTAAACCAAGACAGCAATGCCTAAGCGTACGTAATAAGGCAAATAGATTACTGGGATTTATATCAAGAAGTGTTAGCAACAGAAGTCCAGAGGTTATATTACAGCTTTTACATCATTAGTAAGGCCTCACCTAGATTACGCAGCTCAGTTTTGGTCTCCATATTACAGAATGGACATAAATTCGTTAGAAAACATTCAGCGTAGAATGACTAAATTAATACATAGCATTAGAAATCTTCCTTACGAAGAAAGATTGAAGACCCTAAAATTACATTCACTTGTAAGACGTAGAATGAGGAGAGACATGATCGAGGTATACAAGTGGAAAATGGGTATTAACAAAGGGATATAAATAAGGTCTTGAGGATATCTCTCCAAGAGAGAACCCGCAATAATGGATTCAAGTTAGATAAGTTTAGATTTAGAAAGGATATAGGAAAGTATTGGTTTGGAAATAGGGTAGTTGATGAGGGAACAGTCTGCCTAGTAGGGTTATTGAAGCAAGGACCTTGGGTAGTTTTAAATTTAGGTTGGATAAATTCATGAGTGAAAGGGGTTGGATTTGAGTGGGAATTGCACATGAGTAAATAAAATTATCAAAGCTTATTTCTTGGGTAGCATTGAAAATTAGGTTGAACAAATATTGTGTTAGTGGGATGGAATGTGAAGGACCTGCCTAGAATGGGCCAACAGGCCTGCTGCAATGTTCCTCCTTTCTTATGTTCTTATGACTAATCTTAATTCTTGGGAAGAGTTTCAGGTCCTTTCTTATGTTCCTCTTCACAGAGTCCTGCGATGTTACGCTACTGTGAGGTGTTGTCTTTGTTAGTGTGATGTGACTGTGAGGTGTAGTCTCGCCCCTTATATAAGCCCTTCTTGTCATGTTTCTTGTTATAGTTCCTTGATAATGTGAGTAGTCACGAAAGCGCTTGGAATTCTTCTATTTTTCATAGTGGTTTTCTTTCATATATATATATATATATATATATATATATATATATATATATATATATATATATATATATATATATATATATATAAAAATGAAGACAACCACTATGAAAAATAGAGGAATTCAAGCATTACTCACATTATCAGGAACTATATCATAGTTCCTTGATAATGTGAGTAGTCACAAAAGCGCTTGGAATTACTCTATTTTTTCATAGTGGTTGTCTTGCATATTTTGATATCACCTGTTTAATGTGATTTTTTGTATATATATATATATATATATATATATATATATATATATATATATATATATATATATATATATATATATATTATTCCTCGTTACTTAGCCACCTTCCCCACTCTACACACTGACGGCTCTTACACTGCCGTCATTGTCTTCAAAAGTTCACCTATATATAATCATTAGAATGGATGTAGGAAGATGCTTTCTCCACTGGATTAATTACTTGTTCAACAGAAAGTCTTGTGTGTTGTTTCAGGGGCATAGAATTGTAACTATGGGAATTAGTAACCCCACAGGAAGGTGTTTTCAGTCCCAAGTCAGGACCAGGGGTTGATTATCTGCTGTCAGGACCTGGGGTTGATTATCTGCTGTCAGGACCTGGGGTTAATTATCTGCTGTCAGGACCTGGGGTTGATTATCTGCTGTCAGGACCTGGGGTTAATTATCTGCTGTCAGGACCTGGGGTTGATTATCTGCTGTCAGGACCTGGGGTTCATTATCAGCTGTCAGGACCTGGATAGGGAACAAGGGAGACTACTTTGGGAGGAAATTGTTAAGGCCACAAGACACGATAACGTAGTAATTCTAGGGACTTTAACTTTAGTCAGATTGATTGGAATTTCATGACAGGAATTTAGAATCTAAATACTTTTAGAAGTAGTTCAGGATTGCTTTTTGAAGCAGTTTGTAACAGAACCTACAAGGGGAAATAACCTACTTGACTTGGTTCTGGCAAGCAAGGAAACCCTTGTTAATAATTTAGAAATTACAGAGGAACTCGGCTCAAGACCACAAGTCAATTACCTTTAGCATTGAATGGATGTATGATAGTAGGGATAATTCAGTAATGGTCCCAGATTTTCGCTTAGCAGATTATAATGGACTTAGAGAACACTTATCAACTGTGGACTGGGGTGAAGAAGAGAGGTATCAATATGACAGTTTTCTTAACACTATACAGGCTGCCCAAAGAACATTTAAGAACATAAGAACATAAGAATGGAGGAACACTGCAGAAGGCCTACTGGCCCATACAAGGCAGGTCCTTATCAAAACCACCACTACCTAAAAATTTATTCCCGTACTCACGACACAAATCAAACCCAGCCCCTCCCCTCATATATTTGTCCAATCTCTTTAAAGCCACCCAAGGTCCTAGCCTCTATCACAGTACTCGGAAGATTGTTCCACGCATCTACAACTCTGTTCGAAAACCAGTACTTGCCTATGTCCTTTCTAAATCTAAATTTATCCAATTTAAATCCGTTATTTCTCGTTCTTACTTGGTTCGATATCC
>WNWK01059085.1:2500-10280 GCA_009830355.1 Cherax destructor | reverse complement strand
ATGCAACATTATTTTGGGAACATACAAACAGTGATTATGTGTGAATGATGGTGAAAGTGATGAATGATGATAAAATTTTTTTTACTTTTTTTTTGGGGTCACCCTCCCCGGTGGGAAAGGGCGAGGGAAAACAAGAAAAGAAAGCAATTTTGGAACAGTAAAAAAAAACAGTGGTACCTTGGTTAACTTTTTTTCGTTCCAGAATGCTGTTAAATGCCATTACCAACAATTTATCCCCATAAGGAATAATGAAAATAGACTAGTCCTTTAATCCCCCAAAAAAATACATTTAAAAAATCATTTAAAAAATAAACTTACAAAAAAGGCCGATTTGGCCCATCTTTAAACCCCGGGTACCACTGAGAAAAAAGAAAAAAATTTTTATAATTTATTATATTTTTTATTAACACATAGGCCCTCCCCCCCAAAGGGCAGGGTGGCCCAAAAAAAATTTTCATCATTTCACCCTATGCCTGCCAGAGGAGCACACTACAGCTACAAAACTGCAACATTAACACCCCCCTTCAGAGTCCCGGGCCTGTCTTCCCTTTCCCCCAGGAATCGCCCGGGCCTGCCATTTTCCCAAACCCTTCATAAATGTTATTCCTACACCCCAACACCGTCAAGTCCAAAAAAACCTTTTGTCCATTCGCTCCTATCAAACACGCCACGCATGCTTCCTGGAACCCAAACCCCTCGCACACAAAACCCCCTTTTCCCCCTCCCCCCAAAACCCAGGCCGACCCCTCCCCGCCTTCCCTCCACTACAGATTTATACCTCAAGTCACTATTTTGTTCCATCCTTTTATATGTCCAAACCATCCAATAACCCCCCTCAGCTCTCTGGATAATATTTTTGGGAATCCCACCTCCTTTTAAATTTCCCCAAACTACAGATTCTCTCAAATTCACCCCAACTTTGCCCTCAGACATGACATCTCCACTGCCTCCACCCTTTCTCCTTGTTGAAACATTCACAACCCTATTCATACCCATAAGAGTTTTTATAATTATCTCATCTTTCCCCCTTTTGCTTTATGGATAAAGTTTTTGTCCCCCAAAGCTCCTCAGTGCACCACTCACCTTTTCCCTCGTTAATTTTTGATTCACCCATTCTTCTATACCCATCTGCTGACACATCCCTCCCAAATTGTGAACACATTCACCTCCTCCATACTCTCCCTCTAATCTGATACCCAACTTCTGTTATCTAATTTTTTGTTATCCTCATACCACTCTTTCCTATATTCTTTTTTAATTTTCCCTTCTTTTACATACCCTACCAAATCATCCACCAACCTCTGCAACTTCTTTCAAAACCCCCCAAAGCACATTCATCAGCAAAGAGAACTGTGACAACTCCCATTTTGTTTTGGGATTCTTTATCTTTTAACCCCACCTCTTGCCAACACCCAAGCATTCATTTCCCACAATTCCATCTATAAATATATTGAACAACCAGGGGACATCAAAACCCCTGTCAAGGCCTACTTTTACGGGGAAATAACCCCCTCGCCTACATACTCTAACCTGTCCCCACTACCCTCGTAAAATTTTTTCATCTTTAACCCCCTCCTATTCCATACATTTAACATCTGCCACATTCCCCCTGTATCCACCCTATCATATGCCTTTTCCAAACCCATAAATGCCACAAACACCTCTTTCCCTATCTAAATATTGTTCACCTTTTGTTTCCTGCAAACACTTGGTCTAAACCCCCACCCTTCCTAAAGCCTCCTTGTTCATTTGCTACCCCGTTTCTTACTCAATTCTTTCAATAAAACCTACCAACACTTTAAAAGGTATACTCAACACTTTTTCCCTATAATTTTTACACTTTTTTGTCCCTTTGCCTTTATAAAAAGGGAACAGATTCTCTGCCAACCTAGTATCTTATCCTCCCATACATTTATTAAATAAAAACACTAACCACTCTAAAACATACCCCCACCTGCCTTTAACATTTCTATTTTTTCCCCATCAATCCCATGCTTTCCCCCCTTTCATTCTACTCACTGCCCCATGAATTTCCCCCCACACTCACAACTGGTTTTTCCTCACTCCAAAGATTTTATTCCCCCTTTTCCCCTATACACAAATAAAGTTTCCCATCTTCATCAACATTTAACAATTCCTCAAAATTTTCCCTCCATCTTCCTGATACCTCTAACTCTCCATTTAATAACTTCCTCTTCTATTTTTAATACAAATCCATTCTTTCCCCCAGGCTTCCTCAACATTAATCTCATTGCAAATTTTTCACAACAAAATTTTTGATAACATCTCACCCACCCTCTCATTTGCTCTCTTTACCAAAATGATGAAGGGTTGTTGGGGTGGTTTGGGATTTAGAGAGAATGGAGGGGGATAGGATGAAGAGGGTGTTTTCGGGTGTGAAATTAAAAAGGGGGTAGGGATCATCCCAGGAACAATTGGAAGGATGGGGAAGGGGGGAGGATAGGTGCTTAACTTTTGACTGTTTCAGTCTTTTATATACGTCTTACGAGCCACTTTTTTAACTATAAAACTCCAAATTCTAGGGGCCAAATCAAGGGGGAGAAAGCTGGTAGGCCCACTTTGAGAAATGGGTCTGTGTGGTCAGTGTGCGTGAAAAAAAAAATCCTGCAGCACGCAGTATATTGAAAAAAAACCCCACAGTTTTTTTTGGTTTAAAAACGCCATCTTTAAAGTGTATTTTCATATAGTTTTTTGGCTGTATTCTTTTTTTTATGGTCTCATTTGATAGAAGGGAAAAACATACTACAGAAAAAAGATGATTTTGATTTTTTTCAGATAAAAACGACCTTGAAATTGATCAAAGTAGGGAAATGTTTGTTTTTTGCAAATGTTAAAAGTAAAAAATCACGCCACTAACACATCAATTGGGAGTCTAAATTTTTTAAAATGCACTGATATTATTTATACCATTTTTCAAAATGCAATAGTCTGCAAAACGTAAATCTTCTTTTTTTTGTGTGAATAAAAAAAAAAATATAAAGAAAGGGTAATATAAGGGGGGCCTAAAGACGTGACTAATGAACAGATAACATCTTTTTTTCCCCAGGAATGTCTGCATTGTTTATTCTGGACCTTTTTTGAATTGACAATTTTTTTTATTTTGATAAAATTAAATTCCCAAATTTCTGACCATTTTTGGGAGTTGAAATCGGTAAATTGGTGGTTTTTTACCAATCGATAAACAAATGGAGTTCAAAGAAATGCTATGAGTTTGGTCGACTGGAACAATGGAATTGGCCGAAAATAGGGCTCAAAGTAAATTGCCAATGTGTGTATATCGCCGAGATCAAACTTCACGAAGCGAAACCTTAAGTTTTCCATCAAGTTTATATTTTTTATGTCATTACCATTAAAAAAGATTTTTATCACTTCATAAGAAAAAAAAATTTTTTTTAAAATTCTAAAAGGGAAAACCTCGGGATTAGGGGTTGTGACAGTCAAGGGTTAACACTTATGCTGCCGATGATGAAAATTTATGCCAAAAAAAAATGCCATGTCACCATGGTTATTCAACATATTTATAGATGGGGTTGAAGCAGTAAAAACACGATGTTGGGGAGAGGGGTGGGATTAAAATTTTGCAGAATGAAATACAAAAAGAGATTTGACACAGTTACTTTCTGTTGGGATACATTAGACCCCCTATTACACAGATTTAACGTTTTTGGTTATTACACTTAAAAAAGTGGGATAATTTTATACAACCTTGTAAAATTAATCTAACTCGGTTCAGTTTGGGGGGGTTCTAGAGTTGCCCATGAGATATTTCCTAGCTCAGGCTGCCACCTTGCTGTGGGGGGATCACAGTCTTTGCAGGGGGTGCACCTGGGGTTCAAGCACAAAGGATCGTTTACCTTGTCCTTTTCGGGAATGCATCAGGTGATTTCAAGGGTTGCCCGGGTTTTTACCCTCTAAAATTTGCTTTGAAAGGTGTAGATAAAAAAATCTTACCTGTAATTTGGGGGTCAAACCAGTCAGCATGGATGCAAAGGGAAAAATTTATTGACTGGTTTAAGCATCACTTTATTCTTGAAGTCAAGTTTTTCCTGCACAGCAAGAACCTTGCATTCGGGTCTCTTCATTCTTAAAATTCCCATACTATTCACAAGCTTTGCTGGGTGTGACCCCATGTAAAAAGGGATTTTTCTAAACATCTTTAATAAAAACCCCTGGATCTGGGGGTTATTAAGTCATTCAATTTTAACTACAAAGAAAAGTGATGAAAAAATAGTTGCATCAATGGACTCTGACCCAACCTGGGAGTACCAACTTCTGGAGGATAATGTATGCAGGGTAAAAAACCAGGGGTCCATTCAAATTTATAAAAACTCCAATACAACCACGCTTTAGTACCAGAACCTCAACCATCCACTTCTCCCGCAAACCCAAAAACCATCCACCTCAGCCCAGTAGGGGCCCCACCATGCATCTCCATCTCTTCACAATCCTGACATACACCCCCCACTTTAAGGAAAAAATAAAATTTTTTTTGATTTTTTAATCTTAAAACAAAAACATCATTTTTTTTTCTGAAGATTGGGTGTCTAAAAAAAATTTTTTGGGTTTTGGGGGGCCCAGGAATGTAATATTTTTTTCCCTGTTTTCAGTTTATATAACAGACCCTTATACAGTGGACACCCGGGTTTTACCCCGGAAAACGAACAATTTTGTAAGTGTAATAGTAAATGCTTTTGTAAGTGTATTTTTTGGGGGGCTAAATGGGCTAACCCACTTGACATTATTCCTTAAGGGGGTAAATTCTTGGTAATGGCACTTGAGAAGCCTGGAAAGAAATATGACCGAAACTGGGGGGCCCCTGTAACCTTTGTTACATTCCTGAAAATGAAGAACTTTTGGAAAAAATACGATTATGTTCCCGGGGCCCCAAAAAACAAAAAAATTTTTTTTAGACATCCATATCAAAAAAATAAAAAAGATAATTTTTTTGTTGCTTTAAAACTACAAATCAACAGAATAAAAATTTACTAACCCTAAACTGTCCCCACGTAATCTACGTTCATTCGCGATGCCCAAATATTTTTAAAAAAAAAAAAAAAAAAAAAAAAAGAAGGGCTTTTTATACACAGGGTAGGCTAAAAAAAAAATTTTTTTGGGGAGTACTTACCGAGAAAAAGCCCGTGTTGGTGCTGGGTGCTACCGATGGCACATCAAGTCCTGCCGCTTGCAAAATAATGTCGATATATTTTTTCTAGTTTTTATTTTAATTTTTTATTTTTTATGTTTTGAAAATTTAAAATTTTTAATATTTCTTGTGATTTCATAGCCAACTTTGTTCTAACACAAATTAGGTACAAAATAGTACTCAAAAGTCAAAATCACCCCAACAGGTGAACATTTACCCCTTGCTTTAATTGTTATAAAATATACAAGTATTTATGGGTCCCCAATTTTTGACATCCAGTTTTTGAAACCCTTGAAGAATGGTGTTGAAATGTCGATAACTTTTTAAAAGCCAGGCTTTTGATAAATGAGGTGCGGGGGGAAACCCCCCTTTTTAAATATCTGTCTGTCTTTATCTGTCTTTCCCCTGTCTGTCTGTCTTTTTATCTGTTTTCTGTATTTCCTGTCTGTATCTGTCTGTTATCTATCTGTCTGTTTGTCTGCTCTGCTTTTTCTGTTTTTTGTTATTATTGTCTGTTTTCTAGCTCGCTTATTGTCTGCCTGTGTTTTTTTTTTCCGCCTGCTTGTCTCGTCCCGGTGGTCCGTGCCCAGTATTAAAACCAAAGTATGATGTGAACCCGGGGTTTCAGTTTATTATGTTTTATCTACAAGCATTGTATAGCACTTGCCGGATTTTTGGGACCGGGTAATTTACACTATGTATAAAAAAACCGTACTTTACATATAGAGAGAGAAAAAAAAGGACATATAGATATAGATAGTTTATATAGACAAAGATATAGACAGACAAAGAATAGACAGAAAAGATATAGACAGATAGAGAGACAGCCAAACCCAAAAGGCAGCCTGCCAATACAAAGAAAAAAAAGAAGGAACACGCAGCAGGCCTACTGGCCCATGAAGGCAGGTCCATGTCACCCCCCCTTAGACCAATGACCCACCTAGTCAGGTCACATTCTGAAGGAAGGAGCATGGCATCGACCTATAGCACGTGTCGGCCAACTCCACCCACCCACAGCCACCGTATTTATCTAACCTATTTTACTTTCCCTCTTAAAAGGGGGAGTGTTATGCATAACATCATTGAATCCCTGGTGTTTGCCACACTATTTGCTCTAGCTGGCCTAATAACTGGTGCTCCCCAAGGTACTAAGTGGTCCAGATTTTTTTTCTGGACACTGAGGGCCAACCCATTCTCTCATGTCTAGGCATGGCCTATCCACTAAATTTGAAGGAATGAAAAAAACGAGTCATTTGGGCAGTACGCGAGTAAAGAATTACGTGTGGACAGTTTAGGGGTTAAAGGGAATATTTAAGAAAAAAATTTCAGGCCCCAAAATCATTAAAAAAACACTTACAATAATATATTACATATTTTGTAGATTTCCAAGGGTCAGACGGGGGTCCATGTATATATCAGTGGCCCCCGGGAAAGAATCCGGGGAAATGAAAATTATGTACGTAAGTTAATATTTTAATTGCTGGAAGGATTTTGGGGTCTGAAATAGACTCCACTACAATTTCCCAAAAAAAATTGTCGGAAAGGATTTGGGAGGTTTCTGGGGGAAGTTTTCTTAATGGGTCCACTGTATATATATATACAGTGGGCCCCGAACAACACCCCAAATCGACAATGCAAGTATAATATTTAAGTGTTTTGTGGAAATTGTCTGAAATGGACTAACCTCTTGAATTATTTTAAAAGTAAACCATAACATTTTAAGGGTTCGGAATAATTTTTTTTATTATTTTATTCAGTGGCCCTGGTTTCAAATTAATCCGTTCCAGGGGCTATTTTTTAACGAACTTTTGTAAAAACCCCTTTTTTCCCCTAAGAAATAAGTAAAAACAATTAACCGCCCAAATCCAAAATATTCAAAAAATACATTTTTAAAAAAAATATAGTTTTAATCGAAAAAAACACACAAATACTACATACAATATTAAATTTATAATAAATTAAAAAAAAATTTTTCATTTCTTCCAAAAGCTTTTTTCATCAAATAAAGGGGGGGGGGGGGTTTGTAAGGGGAATCCCCACTCCCTGCATGCCTGCTGCACTCCCTGCATGCCTGCTACACCCTGCATGAAGCTCACCCTGCATGAATGCTACACTCCCTGCATGAATGCTACACTCCTGCATGAATGCTACACTCCCTGCATGAATGCTACACTCCCGCATGAATGCTACACTCCCTGCATGAATGCTACACTCCTGCATGCTACATGCTGACACTCCCTGCATGAATGCTACACTCCCTGCATGCCTGCTACACTCCTGCATGCCTGCTACACTCCTGCATGCCTGATCACTCCCTGCATGAATGCTACACTCCCTGCATGAATACTACACTCCCTGCATGCCTGCTACACTCCCTGCATGCCTGCCTAGCACTCCCTGCATGCCTGCTACACTCCTTGCATGCCTGCTACACTCCCTTCATGAATGCTACACTCCTGCATGCCTGCTACACTCCTGCATGGAATGCTACACTCCTGCATGCTCACTCCCTGCACTCTACACTCCCTGCATGCCTGCTACACTCCCTGCATGCCTGCTAACTCACTCCACCTGCATGCCTGCTACACTCCCCTGCATGCCTGCTACACTCCCTGC
>WNWK01059084.1:0-10281 GCA_009830355.1 Cherax destructor | reverse complement strand
CAAAATTTTTTGGAGCAATAAACTTACTGTATCAAATGTTTGCGTATCTAGAAGATTCCCAGCGGAACTTCTTTTTCTCAAGTGCGGTGTATATTAACTCTAACATGTGTGTTATAGCATCGTTGTGCTCTTGTTGGTCTTGAATCTATATTGACAGGGGTTTAGGTACATTGTGTGAGACGAGGTAGGAATAGATCTGTTTATGAATTAATTTTCAAGATTTTAGAAAGCAGTGGTAAATTTGAGATTGGTCTATAATTGTTCAGTCAGTTTGGTCACCTCCTTTGTGGATTGGGGTGACCCTAGCTATTTTGAGAATTGATGGGAAGGTAGAAGATTCAATGGATTTATTGAATAATGCTGCTATAATTGGTGACAGTACGTGTGAAGCTTTTTTGTACATAAAGGGTGGTAAGCTTTTATATAAGTGTAAGTGTTTATGGAAATGTAAGTGTATTTTTGTAAGTGTATTTTTGGGGGTCTAAAAGGACTAATCTAATTTACATTATTCTTTATGGGAACACATTTGTTCGGTAACGGCACTCAAACAGCATTCTGGAACGAATTATTGACGAAATCCGGGGGTCCACTGAACTTATTATTATAGCTGGGTGCCGGAGGAAAGGCTGAGGGACTGATTACCTCATCTTTTGTGATAAATAGTTTAAAACTGACAAGTTGAAGATTGAGACACTTATGCAACATATGAGAATTTTTATTGAAGAAATGTTTCGCCACAAAGTGGCTTCATCAGTTCAATACAAAGCAGAAAGGTGTAAGGATAGGAGGAGTTTAAAATAATCAGTCCCTCAGCCTGGAATCGATGTGTTCAGTCCATCAGTCTTATAGAAAGTACAGCATAGAGCCGTAGAGGTGGCTTACATACTGTAGTCAGTTGAGTGGAAGCAGGAGGAGGCGGAATCACTGTGGAACCATCCACTAGTGTAAGTAGGTCATTGTACAAAGATTGGGCAAGTGTTGAAGAATTCCTTGTATCAAGATCCCATGATTTTGCATCATGGGATCTTGATACAAGGAATATGTATTGATAAAACTACTGGATGGCAAAACGTCTACAATAAAGATACCCAGATGTTGCACATGTGTCTAATTTTGAGTGGGAAAGTTGTAAGAGTATAAGGAAAAGTGAGGAGTTAGAGGTGAGTGTGGAGGAAGTGGGTAAGCAGTGGGGAAGGTTGTATGAGCATAACTGAAAGGAAACAATGATATTCAGTACTGATAAGTGATATTCAATACCGATAAGCGATATTCAATACCGATAAGAAGATAGGGTCCAATGTGACCAGACACAGCAAAATAATTATAATGGATTAAATTTGTTGAGTATAGCTTGAGAACAGGTATGGTGATACAAACAATGTAGATAGACACATATACACAGTTCAAAATAACTCAAGGAATGTATATGGAAAAAACTGTAAAATACAATTATTAAGGAAACAGTGAGGGACAAGAGAGATATCTATGGCTTTATTGGATTAGGAAGAGAAGGTATGTGTGGGTTAAGTGTTTACACTAAATACTGAGTAATTCTTAAGAGTAATCAGCTGTGTCTTGTTATGGATTTGGAAAAGGTAAATAAAGAGGAAAGACAAGTGGCAAGTGATGCTAATGTATTTTATCAAGACAAATGTCGAGTTTTCTAGTAAAAACCACTCTTAGATTGGACTGTGTAATTTAACTGCTTGTTTCATTTACAGTGGTACCTCGACTTACGATGTTATCATCTTACGTTATATTCGATAACCGATTTTTATAACGTAAGAAATTTGAATGTGACATCCGATGATTGATTCGTCTTACGACTTTCGTACCGGACCTGTCCGCTTGGCGCCCAGCTGAGCGCGCACTCCAGGGAGCGTCAGTGCTATTGTTTACAAGCGAGAGCGACCACCCACCCACACCCACGCATTCATACCAGTATATTGTCATTATTCCACTGTTTTTAGTGCTTGCAACTGCTAAATAAGCTACCATGGGTCCAAGGAAAGATCCTAGTGCTAAGCCTGTGGCAAAGAGGAACAGAAATATATGTACGATAGAAGTGAAGAAGGAGATAATAGAAAAATATGAAAGTGGAGTGCGTATCAGTGAGCTGGCCAGGTTGTATGGTAAACCCTATTCTACCATCGCTACCATTGTGGATAAGAAATATTCAAGTAAAATCAAGGAAGCTGTTGTTGCAAAATGTGCATCTGTGATCACAAAACACAGACCACAAGTGCTGGAAAATGTGGAAAGGTTGTTGTTGGTGTGGATCAACGAGAAACAGTTAGCAGGAGATACTGTTTCGGAGGGAATAATATGTGAAAAGCAAGGCAGTTGCATGATGATCTCCTTAAGAAAATGCCTGCAACGAGTGAAGTGAGCGATTAAAGCCAGCAGAGGCTGGTTTCAAAATTTAAGAAGCGTACTGGCATACATAGTGTTGTGAGGCATGGTGAGGGAGCCAGTTGTGACAAAAGTGCGGCTGAAAAATATGTGCCTGAATTCCAGGAGTACCTAGAGGCTGAACAATTCCTCCCCAACAAGTGTTTAATTGTGATGAAACAGGCCTGTTCTGGAAGAAAATGCCCAACAGGACCTACATTACTCAGGAGGAAAAGGCACAGCCAGGACATAAGCCTATGAAAGACAGGCTAACTTTGATGCTTTGTGCCAATGCCAGTGGTGATTGCAAAGTGAAGCCATTACTAGTGTATCTTTTTGAAAATCCCCGAGTGTTTGGCAGATGCGGTGTCAGCAAGTCTAACTTGTGTGTGATGTGGAGGTCTAACAAAAAGGCATGGGTCACAAAGAACATTTTCTTAGATTGGTTCAATGGTGTGTTTGGCCCCAGTGTGAAGAAATATCTATTGGACAATGTACAATGTACAATTGTACAATGACACAGTGGTGTGTCATTTCAGGGATGTGTTAAAGAATCGCCAGACACAGAGCTCCCAGGACAAATTTGTTGTTAGAAAGAGGTCCAGTGACTCTCAAGCTGGTCCTAGTGGCATTAAAAGAAAAAGGAAGTAACCCCAGAAAAGGACTTGGTACCTGCAGTGTTAATGGAAGGGGATTCCCCTTCCAAACACTAGCATACTAATCCACCTTCTCCCCTCCTCCCGTCCTCCACACATCAACAACTCTTCAATAAATGTAAGTGACATGTTATTGTACAATATTTGCATGTGTATTTAGGTATTCTTTATTAAATTATTTATTATTTAATGTCCAAAAGTTCTAAAAAATATTTTATTTAACTACTTTTGGAAGTCTTGGACGGATTAAATTTATTTCCATTATTTCTTATGGGGAAAATTGATTCGTTTAACGATTGTTTCGTCTTAAGATATGCCCTCTCTGACGGATTAATATCGTAAGTCGAGGTACCACTGTATTTATAACTGTGATTGTAATGGAAGTGAATGATATTGTTAGGGAGAAGTGTAGGTACAGTGTGAGTCAGTGTTACAGTGTGAGTCAGTGTTACAGTGTGAGTCAGTGTTACGTGTAAGTCAGTGTTACAGTGTGAGTCAGTGTTACAGTGTGAGTCAGTGTTACAGTGTGAGTCAGTGTTACAGTGTGAGTCAGTGTTACAGTGTCAGTGTTACAGTGTGAGTCAGTGTTACAGTGTGAGTCAGTGTTACAGTGTGAGTCAGTGTTACAGTGTGAGTCAGTGTTACAGTGTGAGTCAGTGTTACAGTTTAAGTCAGTGTTACAGTGTGAGTCAGTGTTACAGTTTAAGTCAGTGTTACAGTGTGAGTCAGTGTTACAGTTTAAGTCAGTGTTACAGTGCGAGTCAGTGTTACAGTGTGAGTCAGTTACAGTTTAAGTCAGTGTTACAGTGTGAGTCAGTGTTACATGTGAGTCGAGTGTTACAGTGTAGTGTTACATGTGTGGTTAGTGTGTTACAGTGTGAGTCAGTGTTACAGTGTGAGTCAGTGTTACAGTGTAAGTCAGTGTTACAGTGTGAGTCAGTGTTACAGTGCGAGTCAGTGTTACAGTGTGTGTGTTACAGTGTGTGTGTTACAGTGTGTGTGTTACAGTGTGAGTCGATGTTACAGTGTGAGTCAGTGTTACAGTGTGAATCAGTTACAGTGTGAGTCAGTGTTACAGTGCGAGTCAGTGTTACAGTGTGAGCCAGTGTTACAGTGTGAGTCAGTGTTACAGTGTGAGTCAGTGTTACACTGTGAGTCGGTGTTACAGTGTGAGTGTTACAGTGTGAGTTAGTGTTACAGTGTGAGTCAGTGTTACAGTGGGAGTCATTGTTACAGTGTGAGCCAGTGTTACAGTGTGAGTCAGTGTTACAGTGTGAGTCGGTGTTACAGTGTGAGTCAGAGTTACAGTGTGAGTCAGTGTTACAGTGTGAGTCGGTGTTACAGTCTGAGTCAGTGTTACAGTGTGAGTTGGTGTTACAGTGTGAGTCGGTGTTACAGTGTTAGTCAGTGTTACAGTGTGAGTCAGTGATACAGTGTGAGTCAATGTTACAGTGTGAGTCAGTGTTACAGTGTGAGTAAGTGTTACAGTGGGAGTCAGTGTTACAGTGGGAGTCAGTGTTACAGTGTGAGTCAGTGCAATCACAGTACTAGGGGGAGAGAAACACAGCAATCACAGTACTAGGTGGAGAGAACCACAACAATCACAGTACTAGGGGGAGAGAACCACAACAATCACAGTACTAACAAAACAAACAAATTTTATTTCTTCGCAATTTTACATAGAAGTTTACATAGTAGTGCAAGGAGAGCCACTGACATGCCATGGCATTAGGGACAGCTAAATCTAATGGCTTATAGACTATGTACATAATATTGGAGAAATTGATTGAGTTTGATTTGTTTAAATATTGTTCAGATTACAATATGATAATATTTCATTGTTCAATTTACATTGAGGTGATACTACATTGTAACAAGTGTTTAGTAGGATGGTATTTAATACAGTAGAACGTCATTTAGCACGATAGTTACGTTCCTGAAAAAGTCGTGTTAGATAATTTCGTGTTAAATAATTAAAAGAACTTATGGGAAAAATAGGGTTACGTTCCTGAGAGTCCCCAAAAAGCCAAACAAGTTTTTTTTAGACCAACAGATCTTACAAAAATAAAAGTGAATATGTAATTGTAGTTCATTATCGTGATGTATTATGTTGTTTTTACTGCTTAAGACTACAAATGTAACAGAAATAATAGTATTTACCTTAAATTGTGGGTGCTGGTGTTTGTGGATGGTTGTGAAGAGAGTGGAGAGTTATGCTGTGGCCCTACTGGGCTGAGGTGGATAGTAGAAGTTCTTGAACTGAAGTCGATGGTTGAACTGAGTGTCTAACTTTAAGTCAGTCAAGCCATTCAGTAAGTCAGTCAAGCCATTCAGTAATACAGTCAAGCCATTCAGTAAGTCAGTCATGCCATTCAGTAAGTCAGTCAAGCCATTCAGTAAGTCAGTCAAGCCTTTCAGTAAGTCAGTCAAGCCTTTCAGTAAGTCAGTCAAGTCATTCAGTAAGTCAGTCAAGTCATTCAGTAAGTCAGTCAAGTCATTCAGTAAGTCAGTCAAGTCATTCAGTAAGTCAGTCAAGTCATTCAGTAAGTCAGTCAAGTCAGTGAAGTAGAGTGAGCAGTCATCAGTAAGTCAGTCTAGTCATTCAGTAAGTCAGTAAAGTCATTCAGTAACTAAGTCAGTAATAGTAACATTCAGTAAGTCAGTCAAGTCATTCAGTAAGTCAGTCAAGTCATTCAGTAAGTCAGTCAAGTCATTCAGTAAGTCAGTCAAGTCATTCAGTAAGTCAGTCAAGTCATTCAGTAAGTCAGTCAAGTCATTCAGTAAGTCAGTCAAGCATTCAGTCAGGCTCAAGTCAGTCAAGTCATTCAGTAAGTCAGTCAAGTCATTCAGTAAGTCAGTCAAGTCATTCAGTAAGTCAGTCAAGTCATTCAGTAAGTCAGTCAAGTCATTCAGTAAGTCAGTCAAGTCATTCAGTAAGTCAGTCAAGTCATTCAGTAGTCAGTGAAGTCATTCAGTAAGTCAGTCAAGTCATTCAGTAAGTCAGTCAAGTCATTCAGTAGTCAGTCAAGTCATTCAGTAAGTCAGTCAAGTCATTCAGTAGTCAGTCAAGTCATTCAGTAAGTCAGTCAAGTCATTCAGTAAGTCAGTCAAGTCATTCAGTAAGTCAGTCAAGTCATTCATACAAGTCAGTCAGTAGTCATTCAGTCAGTCAGTCAGTCAGTCATTCAGTCACAAGTCAGTCATTCAGTCTAAGTCACAAATCAGTCTAAGTCATTCAGTGTCAGTCACACAACATGTTACATCTATTACAAAGTAACATTCATACGGCCACGGGTTATGTCTTGTCTAATATCTTTGTTTTCTTCGTTAATTCAAGATCAAAACACAATTCACTCTTATTTTATTCTTCACAAACACAGCTGGCTTGAGCCAGGACTTCTTGACGTGTATGAAATAGTACGAATGCTGGGCTGGTGGGGTCCGTGGTGGGTGGGTAAGGCGGGTGGTGTATGCTGAACCACAACAACAGTAGTAGTAACAAGACTGCTTGTGAGAATGGTTATTTGTTTTCCTTCCCACAAACTGTAAGTAAGTTTATTCAGGTATACACAGATACGTTACGAAGATTATCATACATGCAGCATATGTGTAGAGAACCTAGGATAACCCAAAAGTCAGAGTGACAGTATTTCCATTGACTGACTTGGGTTATCCTAGGTTCTCTACACATATGCTGCTATGTATGATAATGTATGTAACTGTACTCACCTAATTGTGGTAGCAGGGGTCGAGACTCAGCTCCTGGCCCCGTGTATCTGAATAAACTTAGTTTGCAGGAAGGAAAAACAACAAATTCCCTTTTCCTCAAAGCATGAGGATTCTTAGGCAGTAAATAACCATGCGCTCAAAATTTTTCCCCTCCTGCCGAACCGTGTAATATCATCTTTACGTCGTGTAAGATGATAATGTGTCGCAAATCTTAAATCGTGCAATACCGGTAACGTGCAACATAATCTCGTGCTAAATGACGTTCTACTGTAGTAAAAATTGAAATTATCTTAAGGAAAATAACATTTAGCATTTTTAAAAGTAATTTACAGAATGCGTATTTAGTTTAGGGTGAGCAGGTGGTAATATAATAGAAATATAATGGTAAAAATTGAAATTATCTTACAGGAAAATAACATTGAGCATTTTTGAAAGTAATATAATAGAACATAATAGTAAAAATTGAAAATATCTTATAGGAAAATAACATTGAGTAATTTTTGAGTATGAGTACAGTGGACCCCCGAGTTACGAGCACCCGGGAAATCGTACAATTATGTAAGTATAATATTGTAAGTGCTTTTGTAAGTGTATTTTTGGGGGTCTGAAATGGACTAACCTACTTGACATTATTTCTTAAGGGAGTAAATTCGTTCGGTAATGGCACCTGAGCAGGCTTCTGAAATGAAATTTGCTCGTTACTCGGGGGTCCACTGTATTTAGTTAAGGGTGAGTATGTAGGTGGTTTTTGAGAAGAGTCTTAAATTGATTTTCAGACAAGTTTATTTTAGCATTTCCTGGTAATGAGTTCCAGATTCTGGGGCCTTTTATGTGCATAGAATTCTTACATAGGTTGCTATGGACACGGGGTACATCAAAAAATGATCTGTATCTTGTGTTATGGTCATGGGTCCTATTAAGGTTGGTGAGGAGAATTTTGAGTGGAGGGTTTATATTAGAATGTAGAGTTCTATGTATGTAGTAGGCACAAGAATAAGTGTGAATGTTCTTTATGATGTGTAGTTTTAGGCTTTTGAATATTGGTGTAGTATGCTGTCTAGAGTGGGAATTTGTTATCATTCTGACTGCAGCCTTGTGCTGGGTTATGAGTGGTCTAAGGTGATTTAATGTTGTTGATCCCCATGCACAGATTCCATAAGTGAGATATAGGTAGATGAGCAAGTGATATAGTGCAAGGAGAGCTGATTGAGGCACATAGTAGCATATCTTAGATAATATGCCTACTGTCTTTGAGAATTTCTTGGAAATTTTCCCTCTGTGAGTCTTGTGATGGGTGAACCGTTGAGTGTTATGTTAAGTGGAACATTTGTAACTCAGTTTCCAAACTGTATAAAGTAGGTCTTGTAAGTATTTAGAGTAAGTTTAATAGTCGTCATCCATGTTGATATTTTCTGTAATTCGGCATTAACAGTATTGGCCAGTAAGACTGGATTTGGGTGGGAGAAGACATATGTTGTGTCATTTGCAAATAATATGGGTTAGGTAGGTCATTGATGTAAATGAGGAATAAGAGTGGACCTAGTACACTTCCTTGAGGGACTCCGACTGTAATTTGCTGTGTGGAAGAGTTCGCTCCATTTGTGTACACGTATTGGCTTCTGTTACTGAGGAATGACTTTATGTAGTTGAGCGAGTGCCCTCTTATACCATAGTGTGCTAGTTTTGTAAGCAGTAAATCATAATTGACTGTATCAAAAGCTTTGCGTAGCTCAATGAAGATTCCCAGTGGAACTTCTTTCTTCTCAAGTGTGGTATATATTAACTCTAGAATGTGTATAATGGCATCATTTGTGCTTTTGTTGGCCCTGAATCCAAAATGACTGGGGTTGAGTACGTTGTGTGAGATGAGGTAGGAATATTATTATTATTATTATTATGATCAAAAGAAGCGCTAAACCACAAGGGTTATACAGCGCGACGGGGCAGGACAGGATGCAGGGAGAATGGAGAATGGATTGTAAGCGGGAGATGGATGATTAGTAGGGTATGGAGTACAGCAGGATAGTGGATAGTGCAGGGATAGAGGGTAGCAAGAGATCGAGGTAGAAAGGACTGAGGGAGGTGCTAGAGGTATATTTCAGAGTTTGTGTAGTAAGTCAGTTTCTGTCAAAAAGTCAACGAGAGAGTCAGGATTAAAGGAGGGTCCATCAGGAAGAAGGGAAGGTAAAGAAAGGGCCACAGACCGGAGACGCCGTTGGTGGTAAATTCTGTGTGCTCATTGATAAAGTGGACACTCCAACAGAATATGTCGAACCGACACTGGAAGCTGACAATGCTCACAGAGAGGGGCAGGGAGCCTCTCCATGAGATACCCGTGCGTAAGACGAGTGTGGCCAATGCGAAGATGGGAGAGTGTAGTCTCCCAACCTTGACATTGGTGACAAAAAGAAGGCCAGAATCCTATACAGTCGTCCCTCGGTTTTCGTGTAGTATCTCCAAACTCGAACATTTATGTAAGTGTATTTTCGTAAGTGCTGTTGCAAGTGTATTTTTGGGGGTCTGAAATAGACTAACCTATGTGACATTATTTCTTAAGGAAGTAAATTCGTTCGGTAATGGCACTTGAGCAGCATTCTGGAACGAATTTTCGGCGAAAACCGAGGGACCACTGTACTCAGTTTAATAGAATGAAGTTTGTTATTTAGCATGTCAGACCAGCGTTGTTGCCAACGGGTGCGAAGATGGGTAGCAATGACCACAAAATAGTCCGTAAAAGGAACACCTCTGTATGAAACTGGAAGGACATGTACTGCTGACCGCGCAGCAGTGTCTGCCTGTTCATTGCCCTGTACGTCAACATGACCAGGGACCCAACAAAAAACAATATCTTTGTGCTTGCTAAAGATACGGCGTAACCAAAGTTGGATACGAAGAACTAGGGGGTGAGGTGTATCAATTTTACGGATAGCCTGTAAAGCACTAAGGGAGTCTGAAACGACCACAAATGGTGACACAGGCATAGATGCAATACGGATAAGTGCCACAAGAATGGCATACAATACAGCCGTAAATATGCTAGCCGAGGGTAATAGATGCCCTCGCACGACGCTGTCTGGAAACACTGCTGCGAATCCGACGCCATCAGATGACTATGAACCATCGGTGTACACTGCGATGGCATGGGAATGAGAAGTGGTCTAGAAAAAAAGAGCGAGAAGCCGCCGTAGGTAGGCGGGCTTTCGCGCAAGGTAGAGGAATAGAACAGACACGAACAGGAGGAACTTCCCAAGGGGGTAGGGGAAAGGGAGATGTCACATGAACATATAGAGGTGGTAGCTGAAGGAAGACAGGAGTGAATGTAGACGAAGAGAAAAGGGACGAAGTAAGCAGGGCGACGAACAAATAAAGAGCGTCTACTAACATCTGTAACAATCCTATACATGGAAGGATTGCGGAGGTCATGGAGCGAACATAATAACGAATGCAATGTGCATCACGACGATCAGACAAGGATGGAATGTTCGTCTACATAAAGGCTCTCAAC
>WNWK01059083.1:0-10281 GCA_009830355.1 Cherax destructor | reverse complement strand
CCTACTCAATCAAAACTAAATACTCATATTATAAGTTAATGTAAAAAATGCTCAATGTTTTTTTCCAAGATAATCTCAATTCCATATTACCATTATGTAACAATCTAATATCATTATAAAAAAAACAGTAAAATTTTACTTTTGAAATTTGGGAAAAAAAAATTTAACTAGAAAAAATAAAAATTTTTCTAATATTAAGTACATAGTTTTTAAGTTCTAGAATAAGCGCCCCCTAATGCCATGGCGCCAGTGGCTCTCCTTACTCAGTTTACATTGTAACTCCCAAATACCATGTAATCTGAATCTGCAACGAAAAAAATTTACTTTACTTTACTATTTTTTATTTTACATAGGAACAATTCAGTCTGAGAGCCATAAGGTGGAAATTGCTGAAATTTACAACCTGCCACGAACTGCAGAAGGCCAAGAGATGAATACGACAGAGCAATGGTAGACCCCTCCCAGGTGGCCGGGAGAGCCACATGGGGAGAGCAAAGTTACTAGTTATGGGTGATTTCAATCAAAAGGAGTTGATTTGGGAAAAACCTGGAGCCCCATGGGGGTCCTGAATCATGGAGAGTCAAGATGATGGATGGGTACTGAAAACCTCATCATCAACATGTTAGAACACCCCGGGGGGTATGACACGGTGCACAAAAACACAGGGCCCTTTTGGGCTATGATCATTTGGCTGCGTTTTGATTATATAGTTGAGCTAAAAGAGAGGGGCAGGAATGGGGAAGGCAAAACGAAACTCGGGGGGAAACTACCAAACGAAAACTTCCTACAAGACGTTAGGGGAGAAAATTGGCAGGAAAACCAGTAAAAGAAATGATGGAATATGTGAAAACCAAATGCAAAGAGGCAGAGGGGGGTTTGCCCCAGGGAAACAAAGAAACGGGAAGACCAGAAATCCTTGGTTCACCAAAGGTGTGGGGAGGAAAAAACTATGCACTAGAGAATAAAAAAGTACAAAGCAAAGGCCCCAGGAAAATAAGATTGGAAGAGCCAGAAACGAATATGCACAGGTAAAAAGGGGGAGGCTCAGCGACAATACAAAATGTAACATCAAAAGTCGTCGACCCTAAGCTGTTGTACAGCCCATCAGGAGGAAAACAACAGTCAAGGACCAGGTAATCAGGCTGAGGAAGGAAGGTGGGGAGTTCACAAGAAACGACCAAGAGGTATGTGAGGAGCTCAACATGAGATTTAAAGAAGTATTTACAGAAGAGACAGGAAGGACTCCAGGAATTCAGAATAGGAGGTATACCAACAAGTGCTGGATGAAATACACACAACCAAGGAGGAGGTGAAGAAGTTGTTATGTGAACTCGATACCTCAAAAGCGGTGGGACCTGACAACATTTCTCCGTGGGTCCTTAGAGAAGGAGCAGAGATGTTAAGTGTGCCACTGACAAAAATCTTCAACACTTCCATTGAAACTGGGCAACTACCTGAGGTGTGGAAGATGGCAAATGTATCCCATTTTTTTAAGAAAGGAGACAGACACGAGGCATTAAACTACAGACCTGTGTTACTGACATGTACAGTATGCAAAGTCATGGAGAAGATCATCAGGAGGAGAGTGGTGGAGCACCTAGAAAGACACAAGCTTATATACGACAACCAGCACGGTTTCAGGGAAGGAAAATCCTTTGTCACAAACCTGTGTCACTAACCCTATACAGGCGAAGGCAAAGAATAACGGAGCGGCTACAGGAGGCCAATATCTCTGAAATACGTAGGGAGACACTAGTCAGAGAAATAGCAAACATTGAATTAAAACTAAAGGAATCTTACAGGAATCAAGAGACACGGGAAGAACAAAAAGCCATAAATGAAATTGAAAGAAATCCAAAGTATTTCTTTTCCTATGCAAAATCAAAGTCGAGAACAACAACCAGTATTGGGCCCCTACTTAAACGGGATGGGTCCTACACAGATGACAGCAAGGAAATGAGTGAGTTACTTAAGTCCCAGTATGACTCAGTTTTTAGCGAGCCACTAACCAGACTGAAAATCGAAAACCTAAATGAATTTTTTATGAGAGTGCTACAGAATTTGACAGACGCATGCCTTTCTGACATCACCACGACGCCAAATGACTTCGAAAAGGCAATAAATGACATGCCCATGCACTCTGCTCCAGGCCCAGACTCATGGAACCCGTGTTCATCAAGAACTGCAAGAAGCCCCTATCACATGCTTTTAACATCTTATGGAGAGGAAGCATGGACACTGGGATCGTCCCGCAGCTACTAAAAACAACAGACATAGCCCCGCTCCACAAAGGGGGCAGTAAAGCAATAGCAAAGAACTACAGACCAATTGCGCTAACGTCCCATATTATAAAAATCTTTGAAAGGGTTCCAAGAAGCAAGATCGCCACCCATCTTGATACCCATCAATTGCACAACCCAGGACAGCATGGGTTTAGAGCAGGCCGCTCCTGTCTGTCCCAACTACTGGACCACTACGACAAGGTCCTGGATGCTCCTAGAAGATAAACAGAATGCAGATGTTATATACACAGATTTTGCAAAAGCCTTTGACAAGTGTGACCATGGTGTAATAGCACACAAAATGCGTGATAAAGGAATAACAGGAAAAGTTGGTAGATGGATCTATAATTTCCTAACATGTAGAACACAAAGAGTAGTAGTCAACAGAGTAAAGTCTGAGGCAGCTACTGTGAAAAGCTCTGTTCCACAAGGCACAGTACTTGCTCCCATCCTATTCCTCATCCTCATATCAGATATTGACAGGGATATAAGCCACAGTGCTGTGTCTTCCTTGCAGATGACACCGAATCTGTATGACAGTGTCCACCGTTGAAGGCACTAGACTCCAAGCAGACATAAACCAAATCTTTAAATGGGCTGCAGAAAACAATATGAAGTTCAATGATGAGAAATTTCAATTACTCAGATACGGAAAACGTGAAGAAATTAAAATCTCTTCGGAGTACAAAACTAATTCCAACCACACAATAGAGCGAAAAACTAATGTCAAAGACCTGGGAGTGATCATGTCAGAGGATCTCACCTTCAAGGACCATAACAAAGTAGCAATTGCATCTGCTCGAAAAATGACAGGATGGATAATGAGAACCTTCAAAACCAGGATGCCAAGCCCATGTTGACACTTTACAGGTCGCTTGTTCTATCTAGGCTAGAATATTGCTGCACACTAACGGCACCTTCAAGGCGGGTGAAATTGCTGACCTTGAAAATGTGCAGAGAACCTTCACCGCACGCATAAGTGCGATAAACCACCTCAACTACTGGGAACGCTTGAAGTTCCAAACCTGTACTCTCTAGAACGCAGGCGGAGAGATACATTATTATATACACATGGAAAATTCTCGAGGGCTTAGTACCAAACTTGCACACAAAAATCACTCCCTACGAAAGCAAAGACTCGGCAGGCGATGTAACATCCCCCAATGAAGAGCAGGGGTGCCACTAGCACGTTGAGGACAACACAATAAGTGTCAGGGGCCCAAGATTGTTCAACTGCCTCCCAGCATACATCAGGGATTACCAACAAACCCCTGGCTGTCTTCAAGTAGGCACTGGACAGGCACCTAAAGTCGGTACCTGACCAGCCGGGCTGTGGTTCGTACGTTGGACTGCGTGCGGCCAGCAGTAACAGCCTGGTTGATCAGGCTCTGGTCCAACAGGAGGCCTGGTCACGGACCGGGCCGGGGGGCGTTGACCCCTGGAATTCTTCTCCAGGTAAACTCCAGGTACTGGAGTTTTATGACAAGGTAACAGAAGTAAGACACGAGAGAGAGAGTGTGGATAGACTGTATTTTCTTGGACTGCAAGAAGGTGTTCGACACAGTTCCTCACAAGAGGTTAATGCAAAAGCTAGAGGATCAAGCACACGTAACAGGAAAGGCACTGCAATGGATCAGAGAATATCTGACAGGAAGGCAACAACGAGTCATGGTACGTGACGAGGTGTCAGAGTTGGGCACCTGTGACGAGTGGGGTTCCACAAGGGTCAGTCCTAGGACCTGTACTGTTTTTGGTATATGTGAATGACATAACGGAAGGGATAGACTCAGAAGTGTCCCTGTTTGCAGATGATGTGAAGTTAATGAGAAGAATTAAATCAGTTGAGGATAAGGTAGGACTACAAAGAGACCTAGACAGGCTACAAGCCTAGTCCAGTAAATGGCTCCTTGAATTTAACCCTGCCAAATGTAAAGTCATGAAGATCGGGGAAGGGCAAAGACTGCAAACCTCACTCAAGGAAAAAGATCTTGGGGTGAGTATAATACCGAGCACATCTCCTCAGGCACACATCAATCAGATAACTGCTGCAGCATACGGGTGGCTGGCAAACCTAAGAATAGCGTTCCAATACCTCACTAAGGAATCGTTCAAGACTCTGTACACCATATACGTCAGGCCCATACTGGAGTATGCAGCACCAGTTTGGAACCCACACAGAGGTTTGCAACAAGACTAGTCCCAGAGCTAAGGGGATTGTCCTACGAAGAAAGGTTAAGGGAAATCGGCCTGAAGACACTAGAGGACAGGAGGGTTAGGGGAGACATGATAGCGACATATAAAATACTGCGAGGAATAGATAAGGTGGACAGAGACAAGATGTTCCAGAGAGGGGACACAGAAACAAGGGGTCGCAGTTGGAAGTTGAAGACTCCTATGAGTCAAAGGGATGTTAGGAAGTATTTCTTCAGTCATAGAGTTGTCAGGAAGTGGAATAGCCTAGAAAGTGACGTAGTGGAGGCAGGAACCATACATAGTTTTAAGACGAGGAGAGAGATGACCTAGTAGCAATCAGTGAAGAGGCGGGGCCAGGAGCTATGAATCTACCCCTGCAACCACAAATAGGTGTGTACAAACGGGCGCCTAGGAAACCTAAGAACAGCATTCCGACATCTTAATAAGGAATCGTTCAGGACCCTGTACACTGTGTAAGTTAGGCCCATACTGGAGTATGCAGCACCAGTTTTGAACGCACACCTAGCCAAGCACGTAAAGAAACTAGAGAAAGCGCAAAGGTTTGCAACAATACTAGTCCCGGAGCTATGGGGTATGTCCTTCGAGGAGAGGTTAAGGGAAATCGACCTGACGACACTGGAGGACAGAAGAGATAGGGGGGACATGATAACGACATATAAAATACTGAGAGGAATTGACAAGGTGGACAGAGACAGAATGTTCCAGAGATGGGACACAGCAACAAGGGGTCACAGTTGGAAGTTGAAGACTCAGATGAATCACAGGGATGTTAGGAAGTATTTCTTCAGTCACAGAGTGGTCAGGAAATGGAATAGCTTGGGAAGTGATGTAGTGGAGGCAGGATCCATTCATAGCTTCAAGAAGAGGTATGATAAAGCTCATGACGCAGGGAGAGTGACCCAGTAGCGGCCAGTGAAGAGGCGGGGCCAGGAGCTATGACTCGACCCCTGCAACCACAACTAGGTGAGAACACACACACACACACACACACATACAACAGGCCTAGTGTCTAATCGATATGTGCCTAGGACAATATTGTAACTAACCCAGGTACCCATTATACTGATGGGTGAACATGGGCAGCAGGTGTCCATGGAGATTCGATCTCCGGACTACAGTGTGGGACCTGAGTGCGCTACCGATCGAGCTACGGAACACCGTCTTTTACATTAGTTTTTCGCTCTATTGTGTGGTTGTAATGTAATAGACCTGGGATCACTTAAAGTGTTTGCGTAAGTGGAGGGAAACTCAGAAAGGGGACCTGGTAAGTGGTGTGCCACAGGTGTCAATATTGGGATCCTTCACAATCTGCATATGACACACATATGAGGGAATAAATAAGCACATAAGCAAGTTTGCCGACATTGAAATAGGCCGTCAAATTATTATAGGACACCAGCAAGCTACAGGATTAATTAGATAACCTGATGTGATTATCTGATGTGGCCCGTGGCCTGGTGGCAAAGCTCTCGCTTCACACGGTGAGAGTCCAGGTTCGATTCCCTGCGAAGGGGTGGAAACATTGGACGTGTTTCCTTACACCGGTTGTCTATGTTCACCCATCAGTAGAATGGGTACCTGGGTGTTAGTCGACTGGTGTGGGTCGCATCCTGGGACAAAACTGACCTAATTTGCGGGAAATGCTCTGCATAACAAGGGACTTTCTATATAGTAGTATGTCATTGATGTATACCTTGTACATGTACTTGTGGTATAAAGATATTATTATTATTATTCCGTATAGTGTTTTGTTTTAATATTAATAATCTTTGTTATTACATTCACTGGAGCATTATATTTGCAGGAGTCCTATATAGCAGCTGGTGTTAAAAAGACAATGACGTTTAATCCGAGGTACAGGAGGTGAGGTTTTGTTCCTTTGAAACAAGTGCACTTTCTTGGAGTTTAGGAACCTCCCTCGAGGGCTTTTCTGGGATACACACTTCAGTTATCACAACCTCAATATTTGTTACAGTTGGTGCGAGATATTGGCTGACGTTCTTATTCTTATCGGATGCATGTCTGGCATCACCTTCCCCCCCCCCCCTCGTGGATTTAATAAATGTTGGTTATTTCACTTGATATGACAGCGTTTGTTAAAATTTTAAAATTAGCTGGGTTTTTTATGTACGTGTTATGCATATTTTTTTATTGGAATGAGGGAGGAATGACCTACACGGTCAAAGGGCTCTGTAAATATCACAGCTGTTATTTTTTTCTGCAGAAATTTTTACGATGAGATTCACTACAAACTGAAGACACACTTACCCATCGACACCTGCCTGTGGAAAATCCTGCTCCTCTCTGTGCAACTTGTGGTGTACCGTCGATGGTAAGCCCTTGGCTACGGCCATACCAGATTGTAAATAGCCTTAAATTTATTATAAATATGGGGAGGCGACGTACTTGCATGGGAGGTATTAAATTTTAATCCAAAGGAATGATAGTGCTGATGCCTTGGATCAAGAGTCCTTAAAGGGCAGTTGAAAGAGGCTTTAGCTGTGTCATACCAAATCATGCACTAAAACCACAGGCATGATTTTATTAGTTTATTCACAAAGGGGCCCCATGAGTACACTAAGACACAACACAGTAATTGTCAGGGGCCCAAGACTGTTCAACTGCCTCACAGCATACATAAGGGGAAATACCAATAGACCTCTGGCTGTCTTCAAGAGGGAGCTTACCATTCACCTAAGTCAGTACCTGATCAGCCAGGCTGTGGTTCGTACGTCGGTTTCCATGTAGCCGGCAGTAACAGCCTAGTTGATCAGGCCCTGATCCACCACAAGGCCTGGTCATGGACAGAGCCGCGGGGGCGTTGACCCCGGAGTACCCTCCAGGTAAATGCTGATAGACATGGTTTTTAATTGTGTTTTTTAATGTACACTAAAACCGTATAGGTTTCTCAGCAATTAATTCACAGAAAAAAGAGAACTCTATTGTTGTATAATCTCCGGGGTTCACACGGTGTGTTGTATTCGCTTGTGCGAGTTTTGAGTGCACAGTTCACTGGTGAGCAGTCAAAATGTAGGGAGGTCGTACAGCGAAGAACAACACCAGTTCCTTGGATCAAGAGTCTTCCAATAGCATCTGCACTCTCCTTCGATCAAACCTGAATGCCCAGCATATCCCTGATTGGTGTGTAACTGCTATGGGTTTAGTGCTTCCCCTAACCCATGAATACGTATCTATCTGCATCTGGACACTCCATTTGCAGGGGCTACAACACCACAATGACTACAGCGCTATGCTAATCACGGTAGCATAGTAACTGCAAAACGAAAGTAACTACGGTACCATAGTAACTAAAAAAGACAATTTAAAAAAAATTAAATTCTTTATTTCTCTATTATTATTACAATGTGAGGTTTACATATTATATGATATTATTATTATTATTATAATCAAATAGAAGCGCTAAACCACAGGGGTAATATGATATTATTACATATTATAAAATACTTATTACAAGAAGGCCACTAGGATGCGTAGGTATGCCTAGGCATTTCGTTCAGACTAATACTATTTCTTACTCTATATTGACACAGGATATGGATCATACTGGTTTTAAGGTTAGGTAATTGTAGTGATTAACTAGAGTAACTACAGTACCATAGTAACTACAGCACCATAGCCCACTCCACAGCATAACATACTATCATACTAATGTTTGCTGTCAAGTCATGACATAGCACTATGGTGTCAGCACAGTAAGACGTCTCCGTGGGGTGGGAACTTTCAGAATGTAGTTCTTAGTCTTAAGTGTTGTTGGTTGCTTACATTCGAGGCTGGGTATTGAGTTGCTGAAGGTGGGAACACTGTCAGGTGTTGCCAGGTCACTGATATCTCCTGCAGATGCCACAACATTCTCGCTCCCACCCTCAATCATCTTTATTAGCAGTGAGGAAAAAATGCACAGGCTACCTCTGCCACCCGTGTAAACGACCTTTCACACCCAGTGTTTTTATTATTCGTGAAAAAAGTATATTCATTGGGGCCAGAGCATTGCATAACAGAGGTGATCAATAATTAGAAAAGTTACTACTTTCATGGGAGATTATTATTATTATAAAAAAGAAGTGCTAAACCCACTAGGGACTTTCATGGAATAAACGTTGAATTTGGTTCACACAGTACCAAGGAAATGGAGAGGCAGTCAAATTCTGTCCAAGGAAATGGAGAAGGGGTGGGTGTAGCTACATTTCTATGGCTTGAGCCCTTCATGGTACCTCCTTTGAAGGAAAAAAAAAATTGAACACCCTTCATTTTACACATTAAAACATAACTAGTCACTAAGACAATTGTCATGTAGTAGGGTGTTAGAGAACAAATATCCAGTAAAGTACTATAGTCCAGTATTATTATAATAATGTGATGAACCTGTGGACATTAGCATCTTAGGTATGGAAGGTACCTAATTTTCTTCCAAGGAATCTCCTATAATAAGTGTGCAATGTAGGCTTGTTAAACGTTTTGCACTCTTGCATGATTGTCCACTGACACTGATGCACTGAAAGTCTTTCGGTGCTACTAGATGGTAGGTATTATTATTTTAATCAGAACTAAGTGCATAACCCACAAGTCATGCAGAGCTCAGATGGTAAGTAAAAATTACAAACTTTCCTTACTTTCAGTATTTCTGCATTAGAGTACCCCTTGAGGTACCTTTACCTTTGATATATACCTCTGAAGAGTTTCGAGAGTTTCAGTAGTCTGCTACCACCACTTTATACAGTAGATCATTCCTCTCCCTGACCACTCTCAGGCTGAAGAAACATTCCTACACCTCCATTTTACTTATTTCAATCTATACCTTCAAGCTGTCTGTCCTGTACAACCCATATTATTATTATAATAAAAAGAAGAGCTAAATTACAAGGGTCATACAGTGCAGTGTACAACCCATAGTCATCTGCATACCTTGTATGTAATAATAATAATAATAATAATAATAATAATATTTTATTTTGACATGATACATGTATGTACAACAAAGTAGTAGAATAGTTGGGTGTACATGCCAAAAGCCCCTTTATATGCAGAACATTTCGGGCAAACTTAAAATTAACTTAAGATTAATAAGGTAATAACAGTACATATGGTCATTAGACGAGTTACAATGAATACAAGAGACTTGAGTATTCTATTAGGTCATGCTATATGGCTTTAATAAGTCTTGTAGAGAAGACATACAATTTTGATTATTAACATTAGGAGGATACAATGTCATGCCCTCTATCCTCTTTAACATCGTAATTTGAACTAAAATATATAAAATATATGTAACTAGAATAAACTCAATCAATCTCTCTAGTATTATGTTCATAGTGAATAAGTCTTTAGACTAAGCTGCCCCTAATGCCATGGCATGCCAGTGGCTCTCCTTGCATTACAGTTTTATAATTGTAACTACCAATACCTATGTATACTTGTAACTTGCAACGAAATAAAAATATTATATTATTATTATTATTATTATTATTATTATTATTATTATAGGGTTTACCCAATAGTTCTCTTAAGTCTTTTCTTGGGTGAGCCATTTTGGCTCCATGACCACAATAGTGATGTACTTGCAGTAATTGTATAGATTATTATTATAATCAAATAGAATAGAAGCGCTAAACCACAGGGGTTATACAGCGCTGCAGGTTATTGTAGGATGCAGGGAGAGTGAGTTGTAAGAGGGAGATGGACGATTAGTAGGGTATGGAGTGCTAGATGACGGTGGGTAGTGCAGGAGTGGAGGGTAGCAAGAGATCGAGGTAGAAGGGACTGAGGG
>WNWK01059082.1:0-10282 GCA_009830355.1 Cherax destructor | reverse complement strand
TAACCGAATACTACCCGACTGCTATATAATTCATCACAAAAACTTTCGGTTTAAAGTGGATCTCGTAGTTCTGCCTCCATTACCCCTCATCATGTCCGGTGTCAGTTATGAGGTGCCACAGCTGTTAAGTACACATTCCTGAAGACATTGTGTGTGTGAACTATTGCACACCTCTATTATTTAGACAACTATATTGTTCAACCTTGTACACACCTAGTTAATGACTTGCTATACGAGGGCTCATTTAGTGGTATAACATAGTCTGACTTTTTTGGGTTATCCTAAGTTTTCTACACATACGCTGCTATGTATGATAATCTATGTAACTGTATTTGTGCATACCTGAATAAATACTTACTTACTAGCCAGTGTGCAAACAAGCACCTTATTCTTGATCCACATAAAGGTGAATTTTAGAACTCATTGTTACTCATGCATCTGAATTCTGGTTATCGCCAGATCTGCCTCAAACCTGCCAGACTAAACCAACCTGACTGTCCATTTTTACAAAATAGTTTATTTTCACTAACAGGGAAGGTGTATATTTATTCTTCTATGCACTGTGTATTTACGAGATGAGTTCTGCATAGTTGGTACAAAAAAAAACAGGTAGTTAAGAACAATTTGTAGCAGCATTGCAGTACCTGGTAATTCCTACGGCTGTCAGATACTGCCTTTAAGTGTGACAGGTCAATGAGGTTCATCTACAACAAAACTAAGTTTGTGCTGATTTATTTGTTCACCGAGTGAAAATTCGTCTGTTATTCCAATACACGTGAGAAAGACGTTTTAAGTGCTACGATAAGTTTTGGGTAAACGAGTTCCACGAGTATTGTAGTGTTTGGTAACTGTCTCCAGAGAAGTCTGGCCTAGTGAGTGACCATGAGAGTGGCACTATACAACCAGTGTGCCATTTTCACCCATATTGTCTGTCAAGTGAGGTGAATGTCCATTCCTCGACTCTCCTATTCACCTGTATTAACTCATAGCCATTACCGTGGTATGGAATAAAGGCGGGTTTCGCTGATCCAAGCTAAACAGCTTAATCTTCCCACTTCAAGCAGCGTGAAACTGAAGTGACTGTTATGAGAGGAATGGATGGTGTTGACAAATTAAATGATGGTGAAGGTAGATTTAAAACATTTATTAGTAAACAGGCTCAGAAAAAGGAAAGAGGTTTCCAAAAAAAACTTGTATCAAGCAACAGAGATAGCGAACACTTTTCCATAGCTGTCAGGCTAAATTTCCCTTCCAACATTGATATAGAGGCCAAGTGTAAATGGTTTTATGAAGCTATATTAGACAACCCAGAGAAGATTAAGCTTCATTACAATAAGGACAACTATGTGTTTGTCATTAATGATCAAGCATTCATAGATAAAATTGTCACTCACGAATATGCCAACATAAAACTTCAAGCTGCCCCACCAATGGCACCTAAAGTGCTTATTGTCATGTGCAATGTCAGCAAGAACTTGGATCCTAAATTCCTGGCGTCAGATCAAGTTGCAAGCCATCGTCGACTTCTCAACGATCTGATATTAGCTGACCCTCAAGAGAGGATCCTTGACGATGGTGAGGGGCTCTTGATCTAGGGAACTGGATCTGTGCTCCAGTTACTTGAATTAAGCCTGAACACCTTCCATTTTCCCCCACAGGCGTTGTATAATCCTACGGGTTTAGCGCTTCTAACTTGATTATAATAATAATAATAATGATATTTAGCTGAGTGGACTGGCCAGGGGTCTCTGCCACTATAGTCACTCCTGTGCAACGCTTAATAGGCAGCTACAACACTGCCTTGTTCAGACCTCCTCACCGTCGATGCTACAGGTGTCAACGCTGGGGTCATATTGCCAAGAAATACCCAGCTCAGTGACACTGGTGTGCAGTGTGTGCCAAGGCTCATCCTTCTCAACAGTGTTATGATATGATAAAAAAAAAGGAACTCTGTTCTCAACATAATTAACTTTTATGCTCCTGGTGATAAGTTTAATTATTTGGAGCTCCCAGCTTGTGCTCAGTCTGAACCTACTCTCATCATTGGAGATTAAAATGCAAGACACAAAAGCATTTGAAAGTCATAATTTCGAAATCTTAATGGTAAACAACTGTTGTCAATCTTAAATAGTCACGATAATGTGCAAATTGTAGGTGACCTTGAACCCACACATATGTATGGAGGCGTCCTTGATCTGTGTCTTGGTTTCAACATTACTTTTGCCAGCTGCGAGTCTCCCATTGTAACAGATATATCATCAGATCATTTACCAAAATTAACCTCTCTAGATATTGGTAATACTATCCTCCCTGGTGGGATATTCAAACGGAAATGTTTTCATGTTACTCCTGAACAGCATGATGACTTTGTCGCACATATTATTGAGTGGTATAATTCCTATGAATATTCCTGTTGAGACCTTTACCAATGACCTTCAACTGCCACACAAACCTCCTGGTACTCCAAACCAAACTAACCTCCATAATAAACATTCATCCTAGAAAAATCAAACTTACTACAGTTATCATAAACTTCGAATTTTGAAACGTACTGCTCACAGACTAGGCCTAGCCTATAGAAAATATCGTACCCCGGAAATGCTGAAGCTCTTTCAAATTGCCCTTGCTGCTGCCAGGGAGCGTATGAAAGAGCTACGGCAGACTGGGAAAAAAATGTCAATGGACTCAATGTCCACACCTGACTTAGACGGGCATGGAAGGATATAAATTGAAATAAGGGTAATAGAACTGGTCAGATCGCGCACCCTCATCCCTTATATAGGGCGAATGAGTCAGTGCTTGGGCTGCTACATATAGCTAAGACAATCTTCCCAGTACCACACAGGCAAAATCAACGGACAACTATGATGCAAGGGAGAGACTGATTTGTTTTATGCTCAGCAAGGAAGATGACTGCAACTTTCCATTCACTAACTTTGAACTTGATGCAGCACGTCGCCTGAGAAGGATGGTATTACTTACAACATACTCAGGTTGCTATATGGAGAACCAGGTAATCCTTTACTTGAATTATACAACACGAGCAATGTAACTTGGGAGCTCCCTAAATCTTGGACCAACAGCCTTATCATTCCCATTCCAAAGGCCGATCAACAAAATGCATTTTCCGTAATATTTCTTACTAGCTGCTTGTGTAAAACATTTGAGAGGATGATTCTAAATCGTCTCATGCACAGAATCAAACAGTTTCTATCTCCCCATTTGTAAGGTTTCATGCATGGAAGTAGTGTACATCATTGCATAACCACTATTTTCACCCTGCACACTGACAGCTCATACACTATCTTCCTTGACCTCAAATCTGCTTTTGACGTAGCCAACCGACATGTAATCATTAGTGAAGCTGCCAGAATGGATGTAGGAGGATGGCTTCTCCGCATGATAAAGACTTCCTATTAAACAAAAGTCTTCTATGTTGTTCCAGGGGCACAGAAGTGTAAGTAAAAACTTTATATTAAGAACCCTACAGGGTGGTGTGCTCAGTCCCATCTTATTCAGTATTCTTATAAATGCCTTACTTAATGCTATGCTTAGCCAGCCCAATCATTATATGATTAGCTTTGTTGATAATATAATGATTCACACCAACGGATTCTCCAACACCCAAAACATTCTTAATCATGTACAGTAGACTGTTATATTACTCGATAGTTACGTTATTGAAAACGCCGTGTTAGGTAAAACCGTGTTAGATAAACTGAAAACTTAGGGTTACGTTTCTGGGAGCCCCCAAAAAGCCTAACAACTTTTTTTAGACCAACAGATCTTTCAAAAATAAAAGTGAATATGTAATTGTAGTTCATTGTCATGATATGTTTTTCCTGCTTAAGACTACAAATGCAACATAAATAATAGTATTTCTTACATTAAATTGTGGTTGCTGGTGCATGTCAGTGATTATGAAGACAGCAGAGATGCATGGTGTGGCCCTACTGGGCTGAGGTGGATGGTTGTTGGTTGTCGGCAGAATTGGATGGTAGAGGTTCTGGTACTAAAGTCGATGGTTGTATTGGAGTGTGCATAAATTCTGTAATGGATCTCTGGGCTCTTTTACCCTGCAGTACATTATTCAGCTGACGGTAAGGCATCATCAGCTTGTCTAGACCCCGTTTCAAAGCACTGCTTCTAGATTTGTCAGGGTCGTCTTCAGTGAAAAAGTCTGCTAGTTTAGCAGCAACATGGAACTGCTCAAGTAACTGCTGAAATGTTAACTGTTTTTCTTCAGGTTCTTCTTCATCTTCTGTTATCTGGCTCCCTTGTACATGTTCATACAGCTCTGCCAACATTTCCTCTGGACTCCTGTCTTCATCATCATCATCTTCTAAGAGCTCATTCACATCTTCTTTCATATCTTCAAAAGCATTTCCTGAACCTGACTCTCAAGCAAGGGAAAACCAGTGAAAGAACTTAGTACAGAAGGCCATAACTTTCCCCAGCCTGCATTTAATGTTGATTGGGGCACTTCATTCCATGCACTTCTAGCATAGCTGATAGCATATGCAATGTTAAATTTATTCCAGAAACTTGGTACTGCCAGGTTGGAGTCAGAGTTCATTGATGCAACTAGTTTTTCATATTTTTTTTTCTGTGTAGTTACACTTGAATGACTTAATAACTCCCGATCCAGTGGTTATCTCTTAATATGTCTTAATCTCCAGCTTAATTATGGTAGTTTTTTTCTTTTCAGAAGAATTTGCTACCGACTTCTGGCAACCATCCAGATCTGGTGTTACCCTGCGACTCACCTCTTTGCTACAACAGCTGTTGCTCTGTAAGGTTATCCCTGGAAGCATGCTTTGTAAGTGAATATGGATTGGGAAAATTCTCCCCTTCAGTTCATGATTACTGCTGAAATTCATGATGGATGGTACACCTAGGAAGCATGCAAATATTGCAGCTCTTATATAATGTGCTGATATGAGTATCAAACACATCATTGAAAATTTAAACCTAGTAAAGTCAACTGTTGGTCGGATTCTGAAGAGAACTGAAGCTGCTGGGCAGCGAAACGTTGCCACAATAAAATGTCACATTAGTTGTTCTTGTGTCCTTTTACCTAAAATATTGTCGGTAATTCTACCAACGTTAATACACTGGTGATTGTTGAGTGCTGCATCGAAGATGTGGAAGAAAACACAAGACAACGGCACACAATGACAAGGTTATTATAAGAAATATTTTGAAGAATCCCAAGAAAACAAGCAAAGATCTACAGAAAGATATTGGCTTCAGCTGGCGTAATTGTTGATTCTTCAACTATTCAACGAAGGCTCCTTGAAGTTGACAGAACTTCCAGAAAATAGTAAACAAACAATTAGTGTCTGCTGTTATGAAGAAAAAATAGGTGCAGTGGGCATTTGATCGTAAGGGATGGACATGAGATTAATGGAGAAAAGTTATATTTTCAGATGAGGAGCATTTTGAAATAAATGGTTACAAATCAACGGTAGTGAGACGGAACAGAGAAACCTGTTCCTAATGCACACATTCAACATGTGCCAAAACATCCACATAAAAAGGCTTTTTAAAGTAGTTTTATTGCTAAAGGCCCTGAACAGCTTGTTATTGTTGAAGAAAAATGAAAATGAAAATAAATATGTTTATTTCCTTGCAAAGTTTACAATGTGTGGTTTACATATTTTATAATATTAATTACAAAGAAGGCCACTAGCATGCCTAGGCATTTCGGGCATTTCAGGAATGGTAATCAGTGACAAATACATGGTAATCCTGGCAACTCATTTGCTTCCCATTGTGGACGGAGACTTTCCTGGAGGAGAATGCGTTTTCCATCAAGATTTTCCTCCATGTCACACATCCAGAAAATTTGTTGACATTCTTCAAAGACAATGGGCTAAACGTTCTAAACTGACTTGGAAACTCTCCTACCTTCATCCCATTTGAAAATCTATGGGCAATAACCAAACACAGGATCTTGGAAGAGGACTGATCAACTGTGGAGAAGCTAAATGATACTGTTAAATGACCTTGTACCACGACGAAAAATTTGACAAAATGTGTTCTACATTGGTCGATTCTTTGACAATGTATGTATCAGTGCTTATAAAATCAAAAGGTAGTCATTTCTCTTATTAAATCAATCATCTGTCATATCATTGCCGTGTATTTTTCAAGTAAACATTAAATTTGCAAATATGTTATTTCATCACTGTCCCAATTAATATGCACAGTACTGTAGATGTGATGTTAGAAGTATTAGTTATAGAGCATTAACAAATTCCCTCCTAAAAGGAAACAAAAGCGGGTGATAACTCTTCAAACACGTAGTAGTTAGAGCACTGGCCCGCATGTATTAGACTGGTTTTCCTGGGTTCGAATCCTGTTCGTTTACTAAGACATGAATATTTATTAAAATATATAATTTTTTTTTTAATAACACATCAGCCGTTTCCCACCAAGAAAGAGTGGCCTGAAAAAGAAAAGCTTTCATTATCATTCACTCCATCACTGTCTTACCAGAGGCACGCTCACACTACAGTTGTATAACTGCAATATATCAACGCCCCTTATTCAGAGTGCAGGCACTGTACTTCCCACCTCCAGGACTTAAGTCCGGCCTGCACGTTTCCCTGAATCCCTTCCTAAATGTTTCGTTGCTCACGCTACAACAGTACGTCAAGTCTTAAGAACCGTTTGTCTCCACTTACTCATGCAAGCTTGCTGGAAGTCAAAGCCCCTCGCACACAAAACCTCCTTAACCCTTTCCCTTCAGCCTTCATTCCACTACAGATTTATATGCACTCCAAGGTATTCTCTTTTGTTCTATCGTCTCTAAATGTCTGAACCACCTCAACAACCCCTCATGAAGCCTTCTGGATTATACTTTTAGTAACCCTGCACCTCCTCCTTATTTTAAAACTGATTTTCTGCATTATATTCATTCCACACATTGCCCTCAGACATGACATCTCCATTGCCTCAAGCCTTCTCCTTGTTGTAACATTTACCACCCCTGCTTCACACCCATAAAAGTGCATTTGTATAAATATGCTCTCATACATTCCCCTCTTTGCTTCCATTGATAATGTTCTTTGTCTCCATAGACTCCTCAGTGCACCACTCACGATTTTTCCCTCATCAATTCTGTGATTCACCTCATTGTTCATATACCCATCTGTTGACACGTCCACTCCCAAATATCTGATTACATTCACCTCCTTCATACTCTCTCTCTCTCCAATCTGATATCCAATCTTTTGTTATCTATATTTTTTGTTTTCCTCATCACCTCATCCTACATTCACTTCTTTGCAACTTCTCTTCAGAATCTCCCAAAAGCACAGTGTCATCAGAAAAGAGCAACTGTAACAACTCCACTTTGTGTTAGATTTATAAGAATCTAACACACCTCTTGCCAACACCCGAGCATTTATAACGAGCATTCACTTACAAAACCCCATCAATAAATATATTGAACAATTATAGTGACATCATACATCCTTGTCTAAGGTCTACTTTTACTGGGAAATAATCTCCATCTCTCCTATATACTGCAACCTGAGCCTAACTATCCTCGTTAAAAATCTTCACTGTTTTCAATAACCTCCCGCCTATTCCATACATTTTGAACATTTACCACATCACCCTCGCCCCTCCCCATCCACCCTATCATACGCCTTTTCCAAATCTGTATATATTTATTTACGTTCAAAATGAGGAGACTGATTTTAACTGCATTTTGTATTTAAACTTTAAATAAAGAGACAGTGACTTTCACTGCATTTGCCTATAACAAATTCAGTTAAAGTCTGATAACATTACAGCTACAGTGACCGTGATTAGACAGACATACAAAATATATTAAAAACCGCTACAGTGCTCTTAATAAGACTTGTATAGGTAGACGACAGTGATGATATCGGGTAAATGGTAAGATATTCATTACCAGATAACAGTACTTCTAAATGAACCTTGTAAGTATATCACTTAGAAAATTAAAAAATATATAATATTACCTTCATAGACATATGGCGGCAGATAAGGAGTTAAAAAAGTAATTTTATACACTTGTATATAATATAAAGAAACCTGATAAATATTTCCTAAACAGTTTGTACAAGGACTACACGACTCAGAATGTCAAATTAATTCCCAAACTGGTGCTGTAGAAGTAGTTGCCAGACTGTGAATATGCTGAAGGAAGCTGTTCTTCTGGGTCTTGCAGCTGTTGCTACACTGAAGTAATTTATTTTTAACAAATGCAAAGAATTGTCTGTTAAAATAAGACTTATTTTGAATTAGTGTGACAACAGGTATTATAATACTTAACAATAAATAAAATTAAAATTATTTATTTCTATTTATATAGGATAATACAGGAATTTTTAATGCAATGTAGGGTTTTCAGGTGTTGTTATTTTTATTCCTAACTCTGTAAGTAATGGAAATAATTGACTCTTATCAGCAAAGGATTGAGGTTTGATCAATAAAGATGTTAGTGCTATGTGACCAGGTTTACGACAGTAAGCAGACGTATAAAGACGTATGGATGGATAGGGATGTAAAATTGTAGATAGTTTTTTATTTATTAACACATCGGCCCTTTCCCACCAAGGCAGAGTGGCCCGACAAAGAAAAACTTTCATCATCATTCACTCCATCACTGTCTTGCCAGAGGCGTGCTTACACTACAGCTACAAAACTGCAACATTAAAACCCCTCCTTCAGAGTGCCGGCACTGTACTTCCTATCTCCAGGAATCAAGGCCGGCCTGCCGGTTTCCCTGAAACCCTGCATAAATGTTACATTGCTTACACTCCAACAGCACGTCTAGTCCTAAAAACCATTTGTCTCCATTCGCTGCTATCTAACACGTTCACGCACGCTTGCTGGAAGTCCAAGCCCCTCGCACACAAAACCTCCTTTACCCCATCCCTCCAGCCTTTTCTAGGCCGACCCCTACCCCGCCTTCCCTCCACTACAGATTTATACACTCTCGAAGTCATTCTATTTTGTTCCTTCCTCTCTATATGTCCAAACCATCTCAACAACCCCTCCTCAGCTCTCTGGATAATAGTTTTGGTAATCCCACACCTCCTCCTAATCTCCAAACTACGGATTCTTTGCATTATATTCACACCACACATTGCCATCAGACATGACATCTCCACTGCCTCCAGCGTTCTCCTTGTAGATTGTCATGGAATGGATTTTAAAAGGGTTGCATCTATTATGATGTTGCATAGACGAACAATAATGTTGTGTGGTTGAATAGGATTGTAATATTAATGAATTCATATGTGCTATGGATTACAACATTCAGTGGTAATTTTCAATTCAAGGGAAGGGGCTCCTTGTTGTAGTGATGATGCTCTTGGTCTGAGGAATTGGACCTTTCAGTCTTCCTCAGACCGAACCTAATTACCTCCCTACTTCTCCCTTCCTTGCTCGACATCCCTCCCTTCACATTTCTCCACATACCTTTCCCAATCCTCCCCTCTCCCTCCCCTGTTTTCAGTCTTAGGAGATTTCTCCTCTGGCATTCTAGTTCCTAGTTTAGGAGAAAGAGTTTCATTGTTCATCCCATTCTATTGAGGTCCATGGTGGTGGTGTAGTTTTCGTGAAATCTGGATCATATGGGATTTCCGATCCCTCTTCGGTCTCCTGGGAGGAGGCATCGGGTGTCTTTTGGGTGACAAGTGTATCTCTGGAGGCTGCCTGTCGGATTCCATGAGATGGTGGCCTAAAGAGGTATGCCTTGTGGGGGTATCCGACCGTCGTCTCCTTTGTAAACCGAGGTAGCTTGGTAGATGCTGGTTTACTGTCTTGAAGGGTAGGGTATGGCATAGGTTTTATGCCACATCTGCACTACTGGCTGCAGTGTGGTCCTCTTGTTGCCGTGTGAGATTTGCGACCATTTTACTACTACTAGGAGCTATCCCTCCATGTTGTCCCTTTCTTCTTTTTCCTTTTTCTGAAAAAAAAAGAAAAAGTGACCTACTCATGGAGTCCAAGATCCATGAAATTGCTCCTCCCACCATCCCGTTCTACTGCAGCGTCCTCTTACAACCCTATCTCATTATCGGACCATTGTTCGGACTTTTCTAACAACCCGATACCTTCTACTGGTAACGTTTCGTCACCTGCTCCTTGTATCGAGGTTCCACTTGATTACTTTGATTCATCCGACCTCCACACGTCTTTGATCATGCTTCCGGCTTTTTTGGGAAGATTTTTAGATCGCCTACCCACCTCATGATGGACCACCTCCAGTTCCGCACCTGAACGATCACGACCATTA
>WNWK01059081.1:0-10282 GCA_009830355.1 Cherax destructor | reverse complement strand
TTCTTGTAGGTTTTGATATTGTTGGTAGTAACAAGCAGTTGCTCATAGTGTTTGTGAATTCTGTTACTTGTGGGTCCTGGTCATGTAGGAGATTTATATTGAAGTCTCCTGTGAGCAGCAAATGGTCTTTGTTCATGTGTGCATCAGTTATTAGGTTACCTAGTTTTTCACTAAAATGGTGAAATGCTTGAGTGAACATCACCCCAGGAGTTTATACAAAACATTTATTAACAATTCATTGTTTTTGTGCCTTGATTATTGTGTGAGACTACTAAATAAGCTACCATGGGCCCAGAGAAAGCTCCTAGTGCCACTTCTTTGGTAAAGAAAGTGAGGAACACTGTAGAAATGAAGAAAGAAATAATAGAAAAATATGATAGTGAAAGTGAGAAACACGATGGAGTTTAAGAGTGTAGCAGGCATGCAGGGAGTGTAGCATGCAGGCAGGGAGTGTAGCATGCATGCAGGGAGTGTAGCAGGTATGAAGGGAGTGTAACAGGTATGCAGGGAGTGTAACAGGTATGCAGGGAGTGTAGCATGTATGCAGGGAGTGTAACAGGTATGCAGGGAGTGTAACAGGTATGCAGGAGTGTAGCATGTATGCAGGAGTGTAACAGGTATGCAGGGAGTGTAGCAGGTATGCAGGGAGTGTAACATGTATGCAGGGAGTGTAGCATGTATGCAGGAGTGTAACAGGTATGCAGGGAGTGTAACATGTATGCAGGGAGTGTAACAGGTATGCAGGGAGTGTAACAGGTATGCAGGGAGTGTAGCATGTATGCAGGAGTGTAACAGGTATGCAGGGAGTGTAACATGTATGCAGGGAGTGTAACAGGTATGCAGGGAGTGTAACAGGTATGCAGGGAGTGTAGCATGTATGCAGGAGTGTAACAGGTATGCAGTGAGTGTAGCAGGTATGCAGGGAGTGTAACATGTATGCAGGGAGTGTAGCATGTATGCAGGAGTGTAGCAGGCAGGGAGGAGTGTAGCAGGCATGGAGGAGGTAGCAGGCAGAGGGAGTGTAGCAGGCAGGGGAGGGCAGGAGAGGGGAGTGTAGCAGGCAGGAGGGAGTGTAGCAGGCAGGGAGGGAGTGTAGCAGGCAGGGAGGGAGTGTAGCAGGCATGGAGGGAGTGTAGCAGGCATGGAGGAGTGTAGCAGGCATGGAGGGAGTGTAGCAGGCAGGGGGAGGGCGGAGGAAGGAGTGTAGCAGGCATGCAGGGAAGTGACCCCAGATAAGGACTTGGTACCTAGAGTCCTTATGGAGGGGATTCCCTTCCAAAATTAGGGTCTCTTCCCTCTCCCTCTTCCCTCTCTCCCATCCAGCAACATCAGTCTTCAATAAAGGTAAGTGCCACATTCAGTTCATTCATTTGTGCATGTAAATCTATCTTTAAGGCCCCCAAAAATTTTTTTTCCCAAACTTATGGGTTTCTGGAACGGATTAATTGAATTTCCATTATTTCTTATGGGGAAAATAGTTTTGGTTTTCGCCGATTTTGGTTTTAGCCGATCCATCTGGAACGGATTAAAATCGAAAACCGAGGGATGACTGTATAGGAAAGAGTAAGGTGATGAGTATAACAAAAAGATTAGGTGACGAAAGATTGGATATTAGATTGGAGGGAGAGAGTATGGAGGAGGTGAATGTATTCAGATATTTGGGAGTGGACATGTCAGCAGATGGGTCTATGAAGGATGAGGTGAATCATAGAATTGATGAGGGGAAAAGGGTGAGTGGAGCACTTCGGAGTCTGTGGAGACAAAGAACTTTGTCCATGGAAGTAAAGAGGGGAATGTATGAGAGTATAGTTATACCAACACTTATATGGGTGTGAAGGATGGGTGATGAATGTTGCAATGAGGAGAAGGCTGGAGGCAGTGGAGATGTCATGTCTGAGGTCAGTGTGTGGTGTGAATATAATGCAGAGAATTCGGAGTTTGGAAATTAGGAGGAGGTGCGGGATTACCAAAACTATTATCCAGAGAGCTGAGGAGGGGTTGTTGAGGTGGTTCGGACATTTAGAGAGAATGGAACGAGACAGAATGACTTCGAGAGTGTATAAATCTGTAGTGGAGGGAAGGCTGGGTAGGGGTCGGCCTAGGAAAGGTTGGAGGAAGGGGGTAAAGGAGGTTTTGTGTGCGAGGGGCTTAGACTTCCAACAAGCATGTGTGAGCGTATTTGATAGGAGTGAATGGAGACAAATGGTTTTTAATACTTGACGTGCTGTTGGAGTGTGAGCAAAGTAACATTTATGAAGGGATTCAGGGAAACCGGCAGGCCGGACTTGAGTCCTGGAGATGGGAAGTACAGTGTCTGCACTCTGAAGGAGGGGTGTTAATGTTGCAGTTTTATAACTGTAGTGTAAAGCACCCCTCTGGCAAGACAGTGATGGAGTGAATGATGATGAAAGTTTTTCTTTTTCGGGCCACCCTGCCTTGGTGGGAATCGGCCGATATGTTATTAAATAAATATACATTGGAACCCCGACTTTCGAACATAATCCGTTCCAAGAGCTAGTTTTCAACTCGAAACGTTCGAAAGTCGAATCAATATTTCCCATAAGAAATAATGGAAATACAATTAATTCGTTCCTGCTGTCAGGAGGCATGACAAAATAGTATTTCACTTTGACACTATTATCAACTCGACAGCTTATTTATCTATCACAATTCATCTAATATGACATAATAAACAATATAAATAACATAAAAACCTGATATACACTCTAAAATGAATAAAATATGTATGTCATTACGGGGAGGACGGTGGTGGTGGGCATTCTTGGTCCAGCTATGAAAACATCTTCCCATTCTTTCCTCCTTCAGTCGTGTTAGTACAGTGGTCCCTCAGTTTTCGCCAAAAATTTGTTCCAGAATCCTGCTCAAGTGCCATTACCGAACGAATTTACTTCCTTAAGAAATAATGTCACGTAGGTTAGTCTATTTCAGACCCCCAAAAATACACTTGCAACAGCACTTACGAAAATACACTTACATAAATGTTCGAGTTTGTAGATGCACGAAAACCGAGGGACTACTGTATAAGAGAAAATGGAGTTTGTAATGCTAACTGCATTAGATCACTTCTTTCATAAGAAAACCATAATGTACAAATGATCAGGTGTACGTACACCATTTACATACCCTGCAGAAGATAGGCAGAGTGGCTTATGCTGTCAGGAGTTTATTTCGTTTCGTCCTTTTTCTATCGCTTAACGATACACTCTTAATGCTACACTTAATGCTACACTTTGTCACTGAACTTAACTGCTTTAAACTCCACAACTTGTGCCTGTGCTGGAGTGCAGGAACACATTAAAATCACTAAGAATGTGTTATTAGTCTTGAAGATGCCATATTAATAATGATAATAATAACACAATAATCACTGAGGCACATTAATAATAATAATAACACAATAATAAACACTCTGAGGTGTATAAAACATTAATATTATGATAATTTTTTAAAATTATGTAATAAACACACTACGTAACATATAAATTAACATAAATATGAGATGTTTTTTCAGTTGGCTTAACAGTTGGTAACAGGAACAATAACAACAACTGGGTTGTTTATAAAACTCCCGAACCTTCTACACTCTCATTATCTATCGTTTATTCATTTAATCTTGTTTACTCACCTCTCACTCTACATTAAAACCACTGCCTCTCACCACCACTGCCTCAACCAATGAACAAGCTCCAAACACAATTAATTAATTGTGAAATGTTTGGAAGAGCAAGCAGGGTAATGTTCACTGGAGGATAAACAAAGCTAGACTGACTCATGATGCCTGCGCCTGGGCGGACAGGTCTGGTACGTACTCGTTCGAAACACGGACATGTTCGATAGTCGGGACAAAATTTGTTAAAAAGCGTTCGAAACTCAATTTGTTCGATTGACGAGGCGTTCGAAAGTCGGGTTCCACTATACAAGTATTTACATGTTCCACTTATGTTTCTAGAAGCCCACGATTGTATGATACTCTATGAAGCATGGATTCATACAGAGTGCCACCCCACACTGGTGACACATGAATCATGTGTCCTTCCACTGTTGGGTCGTTTTGTGGTGGTAGCACACACACAACACTTTTCTGGGAATACTTCTATTTTGGGGTAGGTGGTATTGGTACCAGGTAGTGACAGTTAGGGATGATTCGGTCTGGCACTTCCCACACTGGCTGTGGTTGTGGTTGGGGGACATGTCGCTGTTGAAGAGCAGGTACAGGTGTGGTACCATACTTTTTTGCTATCTGTTTTATGACATTCAGGGAGAATTCTGCAAAACGTTGTTGTTTTCCAGTCTTTATTTCATACATATTGAATGCATTGAGCACTGCAGTGTCTACAAGGTGGAAAAACACTTTTATATTCCACTTGCGACTCCTACACACACAGTCAGCGAACCCTATCATCATGTCACAATTGTCAACTAGTTGCATATTATTCATATAGTCGACGACAACAGCTGGCTTGACAATACGTTCATTGGTGTCCCAGTTCACTTTATCTGTTTGTACCATCTCGTTTCTGTGGATGGTTGACAGTAATGTCACGTCCCGTTTGTCATGCCACATCAGTGCCATGATGTCACTGGCATGAAACTCTTGCACTGCACCTTCAACACTGCCTCCACTGAACCTTAGCATATGTTTTCTATTCCTTCTCACTGTTCCACATACATTGGTACCCCAGATTTCGTACAGCTCCCAACTTGAACAATTATGTAAGTGTATTTTTGTAAGTGTATTTTTGGGGGTCTGAAATAGACTAATTTAATTTGCATTTGTCCTTATGGGAACAAATTTGTTCGGTAACGGCACTCGAACAGCATTCTGGAATGAATTATTGACGAAAACCAGGGTACCACTGTATATCAATATTGTTCACACATAGGAAATCAGCGAGCATAGGGCTTGTATGCCAGTTGTCTGTGTACAATGAATGACCCTTGCCAAGGTATGGTTCCATCATCTTGCGAACAACATCACCAGAAATGCCCAACATGTGCCTGGTATCGTCAAGTGTGTTTCTCCCAGTGTATACAATGACATCCAACACAAGACCTCTCTACACACACAACCCGCACATAGAAAAGAGGAGCTTATGACAACGTTTCGGTCCGACTTGGACCATTTACAAAGTCACACTAACACAAAGGACAGGTGGAAGGGTTATATATAGGCAGGCAGACAGGGAGGGCACAAGAAAGTGGTGGAGGGTAATAGTGGAAGTAGTAGTGGTAGTGGAAGTAGTAGTAGTAGTGGAGTCAGTCGTATTCTAGGAAAGGAGCACTGCAATGAAGCTGGCAGCCCGCATAGGGTAAGGACAAGAACACAGGGGGAAAAAATGAAAATAAAATAAAGGACAAATACAAGGCAAAAGAAAAGAAAGAAAACCCAGAGGAGAAAGGAAAAGGGGGAAGAGATAGAAGGAATCAGGTTAAACCACGGGTGTTCTGAAGTTTGGAGCATTTAACAATGTAATAGGAGAGGAAAGCATCTACAGAGACAAAGCCAGGGCTAAGATTCATACAGGGAAAGTTGTGTATAAGGGAGGATTCAACCAGACGGCGACTGTGAAAGTTGGATGTAGGGTAGACAGTTTTAGCAGAAGACCAATCAATAGGATGACTGTGATCTCTGACATGACAGAAAAGAGCATTATTAGTGTCTGCAAGCTTAACACTATTTTTGTGCTCCCTAAGTCTGTCAGAAAGAGATCAGCCAGTTTCAAAGTACTGAAGAGGACAGGAGGAGCAAGAAATAGAGTAGACACCAGGAGAATCTATAGAGGGGGGGAGGTATGAACTAGATTAGTGCGAAAAGTGTTAGTCTGGCGAAAGGTAAGTTTGATGTCTAAGGAACAGAGAGAGTTGTTGAGATTAGAGAGACCAGAGATGTAAGGAAGGCAGAGGACAGGAGAGTTCCCAGGAGTAGAGGGTTTAGGAGAGAAGAAAGTCCATTTGGCACGAGAGAAAGCAGAGTCTATGAAATGGGAAGGGTAGCCAAGGCGGGAAAATGAATTATGAAGAGTGGAAATTTCTGCTTCAAGGAACTGAGGATCACAAATGCGGAGAGCACGGAGAAAGAGGGAGATAAGAACACTTTTCTTGACAGAGGAGGCATGATAAGAAAAGTAGTGAATGTACATGCCATTGTGCATAGGCTTGCGGTACACGGAAAAGGCAAAACCTGTAACTGAGCTGTGGACTCATAAAAAGTTTTATACCAAAGCGATTACGTTTGCTCGGTATATATTGCTTGAATGACAGGCGTCCCTTGAACAGAATCAAGGACTCGTCGACAACAATGTTCTTGAAGGGATAAAAGTATGCACTGAATTTCTGCTTCATATACATAAACACTTCACTGGTGAATAATGAATATCACTATCACTAGACAAATCCTCTAATGGCATAAAATCAATCTCATCACCACTTACATCACTTTCACTGTCATTAACCCTTAAACTGTCCACACGTAGATCTACGTTGACGCACGTAGTGCACTGAATATTTTGAGAAAAAAAAAATTGTTCCTTTTGTTTAAAATGAAGAGCAACTCAGGCTTATCGTGGCAAGGTTAAAAGCATTTAAAAAAACGTAGATCTACGTTCGGAGCAGTACGCGAGTCAACGTATATCTACGTGTGGACAGTTTAAGGGTTAAAACACCAGGAAAATGATAGTGTCCTCTTGCGTAGTTGCCTATGGGTAACACTCGCCACTCCAGAGGTGCTTGGCCCAGGGTCTTGTGTGGCCACACTGGCCACCCCTGAAGTGCTTGGCCTAGGGTCTGGTGTGGCCACACTGGCTACCCCAGATGTGCTTGGTTCAGGGTCTGGTGTGGCCACACTGGCCACCCCAGAGGTAATTGGCTGAGGGTCATCTGAGTTATCGTCGATATTTTCACTAATTCCTTTATTATTAGTGGCCACATCGGTCTCAAATCCACTAAACTCATTTTCTATATCACTTTCCTTGAATAAGAGAGTGTTAATACGATGCGCGTGAATGAATCACTAGGGTTTGCCATGATGTTGACCCAAGATGGACCTGAATGTAACTGGGCCCATGCGGACTAGAGCCCCGATTTTTTCATACTGCCCACACTGGTGGCAGACCCATTCTCTCGTGTTTAGGCAACTCAGGCCTATCGCGCCATTTTAAGGAATGAAAATAAACATTGATTACGTTGGAGCGCTAGGGTAATAACATATATGTTTGGACTGTTACCGGGGTTAATAATGTACCCGGAGAATGGGTTACTAGCCTTTGCTCCCAGTATTTTAGTCGCCTTTATGACACACATACCTTACAGAGGAAGAATTCTGTTCCACTTCCCATGGAAACAAGGAAATCAAGAACAAGAACTAGTAAGAAAATAGAAGAAAACCATGAAGGGTGTGTAATACAGTGGCCTGACTTAGTTTAATCCGTCAAGAGGGCATTTTAAGACAAAACAAACGTAACACGAATCAATTTTCCCCATAAAAATAATGGAAATAAATTTAATCCGTCCAAGACTTCCAAAAGTAGTTAAATAAAATATTTTTAGAACTTTTGACATTAAATAATAAATAATTTAATAAAGAATACCTAAAACACATTAAATATTGAACAATAACATGTCACTTACATTTATTGAAGAGTTGTTGATGTGTGGAGGACGGAGGAGGGGGGGAAAGGTGGAGTATTGTAGTGTTTGAAGGGGTCCCTTCCATTAACACTGCAGGTACCAAGTTCTTTTCTGGGGTTACTGGCCTTTTCTTTGAATTACACCTGCATGAATGCTACCCCCTGCATGAATGCTACCTCCCTGCATGAAGCCTACCCCTCCCACCCTCCCGCATCCTTGCTACCTCCCTATCCTTGCTAATCCCTGCATCCCTGCTACACCCTGCATGCCTACTACACTCCCTGCATCCTTCTACCCCTGCATGCCTACACACTCCCTGCATCCTTGCACACTCCCTGCATGCCTACTACCTCCCTGCATCCTTACACCCCTGCACCTTGCTACACTCCCGCACCCCTCACACTCCCTGCATGCCTACTACACTCCCTGCATCCTTCACTCCCTGCATGCCTACTACACTCCCTGCATCCTTGCTACACTCCCCATGCCTACTACACCCCTGCATCCTTGCTACACCCCTGCATCCTTGCTACACTCTGCATCCCTGCTACACTCCCTGCATCCCTGCTACACTCCCCATCCCTGCTACACCCTCTAAGCCACTCCTGCATGAATGCTAACTCCCCATGCCTACTACACTCCCTGCATCCTTGTCCCCGCATCCCCACCCCCCTGCATGCCTGCACACTCCCCTGCATAAATGCTACACTCCCTAAAATGTTCACTCCTGCACATTCTTTTACCACAGGCTTAGCACTAGGAGTTTTCCTTGACCCAAGCTTATTTAGCAGGTAAGCCCCAAAAACAGTGGAATAATGACAATATACTGGATGAACGTGGGTGGGTGGGGGTTGCCCGCGAAAAAGCCCTGACGCTCCCCCGGGGCGCCCGCTGGGCCCGCCGGTCCGGACGAAAGGGTAAGACGAATCAACGGATGTCGATCAAAAATTTTTACGTTATAAGTAACGGATATCGAATATAACGAAGGTGATAAAATAAAACAGGACCACTGTATATGCTTATATATGCATTGACCTAATGAAGTAGAAGTAGCAAGGCATTGAAATCTTGCATGTTTATGAGACAGAAAAAAAAACCCGCAATCCACCATCATGTAAAACAATTGCAAAATTTCCATTTTCATTCATTAATTGTACCCCGGGGGTTGCTGTTACCAACCTACTACCCCCAAATGGTAGTACCCCCTTGTTTAAACCACACCACGGATGGAAGTACAGTAGGGCCCTGTTTTGGGTTTTTCCTTACGGCGTTTGTTAATACGGCGAGTCAAATTATGACCAAACTTTTTTTACCCAGCAGTTTTAAACGGGGCGTGCCACCCGGTTTTTTTACTTTTTTCCCCTGGCACATCTCAATATAATAATCCCTTTACATTAAATGTTATATTTTACAATACAGTGGACCCTTGGTTTTGGGTGTTTTAGTTTCGCTGATTTTTTTTTTGCGCATTTTTCATAAATATTGGTTTATTTTCCCGGGGCAGTTTTCGCGTTAAAAGGGAAACCGTCCAGTCCCAGTCTTTTAAAAAATCAAGCCTGCCTCCCACAAATTCTGGCAGTGCAGCTTGTTTCTGGTTGGGGAACATTATCCTCGTTCATAAAACATTTCTTAACAGTCCATTTTTTTGGCCCCGTTTTGGGGACTGCTAAATAAGCCACCCGGGCCCAAAGAAGCCCTAGTGCCAGTTCTTTGGAAAAAAGGGGAACACCATAGAATTAAAGAAAGAAATAGTAGCAAAGTATCAAAGGGGGGCGAAAAGGTAGCTCCACCACATAAAGTGTAGCATAGAGTGTACAATAAAAGTGATAGAAAATGATGACAAAACTTAACTTTCTATTGTTGTTTGAGGAATACAGTGGTCCCCCGAGTTTTTAAGAAATCCAATTAAAGTATAATATTGTAATCTTGTAAGTTTATTTTTTGGGGCTGAAATAGACAACCATGTGACATTTTTCCTTAAGGGGTAAATTGTTGGAATGGCGTTGAGCAGGCTTCTGGAGTGGTTTTACGAAACTCGGGGACCATTTATAGGGGGCTGAGCCAGAGGCCCCCCGCCACCATCTCCTTCAAGATAAGTGTAAATATTTCTTATTTTAAAGTTAAAATTTCTTATTTATAAATTATAGGGAAATACTTATTTATAAATTGAAGTGTAAATATTTTTATTTTTTAAAATTTAAAATGTAAATATTTTTATTTTTAAATTACGTAATTTTTTTTAATTGGGGAAACTTGGTGGAATCCACCACCACCCCCCTATGTATGGCTTATGGTTAGTGGCCCATAAACCCAACAACAAAAAACCCGTCCCACATTCGAATGACATATTTTATTCATTCAAAACAGTGGGGCCCCAAAATTGTAAAAAAACCTTCCAGAAAACCCTCAATGCCATTACCAACAATTTATCCTTAAGAAATATGTCATTAGGTTTCATTTCAGCCAAAAAAAACTACGTTAAATTACAAATTGTTAAAATTTGGGGGTTAACCGGGATCCCTGTATACAGAACGCATTTACACAGATTATGTTGCACGTTCGGGTTTACGATTTAAGTTTTGCGACACATTATCATTTAAAGACGAAAGATGATATTACCGGTTAGCAGGAGGGG
>WNWK01059080.1:0-10282 GCA_009830355.1 Cherax destructor | reverse complement strand
CCATTGTGGTTCGGGCAAGAATAATCTTCATCCGGACCATTATTGGTTCGAAAAAGACCTCTTCATCCTGGACAATTGGCCGGGGAAAAGACAAAGTTCATTGGGGGACCATTTTTGTTAGGGCAAGAGGGAAATTCCCCCTCCCTTTTTGGTTCAGGGCATGACTTTCGTTCACCCGGGGACTGTTTTGGGGCAGACAAAAGGGTTCCCGGGGACCGTTGGTTCGGGAAAAAGACAAAAATAGTTCATCTGGCCTTGGTTGGGGGCGATTAATATTCATCCTGAATTGGTTCGGGCAAAATTAATTTCAGAGGATGAGAATCATCTATTTAGTTAAAAACAACTGGAAATGTACTAATATAAACAACGTGGAATGTTGTACTCAAAAAGACAACGGGGGGATGTTGTACTAACACATTTGGGATGTTTAAACATAACAATCTGTGGGATTTGTACTAACATAAAAAAACGGGGGATTTGTATAAAAACACAACGGGGGGATGTTGTACTAATATAACACAACGGGGGGATGTTAATCAAAAAAACACAACGGGGGGATGTTGTACTAATAAAAAAAAACTGGGGATGTTGCCCCCTATAAACAACGGGGGATGTTGATAACAAACAACCGTGGGTTTTTTACAAAAAACAAATTTATTTTGGCTCAACATAAACAACTGTAGGATTTTTGTACTAACACAACGGTTTTGATAATTAACACAATGTGGGATGTTGTACCCAACACAACGGGGGGATTTGTACTAATAAAACACAACTGTGGGATGTTGTACTCAAAATACAACGGGGGAATTTGTCTCCCCAATGAAATTTGGGGCCTCCATAACACAACTGTGGGGGGTTAAAAATTTTTTAAAAACCCTGTGGGTTGTACTCCCATAACAAACCCCGGGATTTTACAAAACCACAACTGGGGGTTTTTTAAATAATATAACACTCTGTAATTTGCTCAATAACAAAATTTTGGGATTTGTACTTTAAAAAACTGTGGGATTTGGGGCCTCAACATAACACAACGGGGGGGGTTGTCCTCAACAAACGGGGGATGTTTTACCAATTAACACAACGGGGGAAATTTGTACTCAAATAACACTACTGTGGAGTGTTGATCAAAAAAAACCCTTTTGTGTGTTTTTTACCAACACAACGGGGGGGTGTTGTACTCAATATAAAAAAACCTGTGGGATGTTGTACAAAACACAACGGGGGGGTGTTGTACTCCAATAAACACAACTGTGAATGTTGTACTAATATAACACTACTTTTAGTGTTGTCTCAACATAACACAACTGTGTGTTTTTGTTTTCCAACATAACACAACCGTGGGTTTTTGATCAAATAACACAAGGGGATATGTTGTACTCAACATAACACAACTGTGAAATGTTGTACTCAACATAACACAACTGTGAAATGTTGTACTCAACATAACACAACTGTGGGATTTTGGACTCAACATAACAAACTGTGGGATGTTGTTCTCAACATAACACAACAAAAAAATTGTATAACATAACTAACCCCCGGATTTTTACCCCCCCTTAAACAAACTATTGGATGTTGTACTCAACATCACAAATTGGGATGTTGTATCAAAAACTCAACTGTGGGATGTTGTACTCAAAAAAAACACAAAGGGGGATTTTACCAACATAACACAACTGTGGGATTTTTACTAACAAAACCCCCAACTGTGGAATGTTGTATAAATTTTTAACAAACTGTGGAATATTGTACCCCAACATAACACAACTGGAATTTGTATTGGGGGATAAAACAACTGGGGAAATTTTTTTCCCCCAAAACAGTGGTACCTCGGTTAATGATTTTTTTTTCTTCCCCGGAATGTTTTTCAAGGGGCCCCATTACCAAACAAATTTATCCCCATCCGGAATAATGTAAAATAGACTAGTTTTACCCCCCTAAAAAAAACACTTACAAAAGTTTTTTAAAAAAATAAACTTAAAAAAGGGCGAGTTTGGGGCCAAAAGTTTAACCCGGGGGGCCCCCTGTACTTAAAGTATCTGTTTTTTGGGTTTTTTTATCAGTGGTTTAAAGTGAAATAATTACTGGTCTTTTTTTAAAAAAAAACTATATGGAAAAAAAATTAAACAAATGATGGGGAAACTGAGAGTTCTTCACATTGATGGTTTTTTAGTACGAAGTAGTTTCACACTGATGGTTTTTACAATACTAAAATATTCTTCACACTGAGGGTTTTTTTCAGTACTGAAAAAACCCCTTACACTGAGGGTTTTTTCAGTACTGAAGTATTTTCACACTGATGGTTTTTACAATATTTATGTAGTCTTTACACTGATTTTTTTTTCAATTTTTAATGTCTTCACACTGAGGGTTTTTTTTAATATTTAAACCCCCGGGTTTTGGGGGGGACTAAAAAAGGGAGCATGGGGTTTGTCGTCTAATACGCCAAAATTTCCCCAGCCCTTAAATCAAGCAGAAACAGGCTGGAAAAGGCTAGATGTGAGAGAATGGGTCTGTGCAGTCATTTTGTCAGTAAAAAAAAACCCGCCCCCAGTGAATAATAAAAAAAAAAAGTTTGGGGCCGTTTTTTGGGGTTTAAAAAAAGCGACTTTGCGGGGCTATTTTCGTATGGCATTTATGTTGTTTTCCCCGTTTTTTTTGTCTCATTTGATAAAATTTTGGTGATATACTACAGAAATAGAGATAATTTTGACTTTTTTTACAAAAAAACCCCTTTTAAACTGAGCGAAAGTATAAAAAAAGTTCGATTTTCCCCTATGTTCAAGTAAACAAATCCCCCCCCTTCAATACACATCAACTGGGAAAATCTAATATTTTTTCACAAGTGGGCTGATATTATTTATACCATTTTTTTAATGATGCAGTTGTATACATAAAAGTAAATTGTTTATTTTTTTTGAGAATAAAAATTAAAAAAGGAAAGCAAATTTTAAGAAAAAAAGGGCCGGAGACGTGACTAAAAACAGATAAAATGTTTTTATTATAAGAATGTCCTTCGGACGGGAGCGGCGGGGGAGGGCATCCCCAGTTATTCTCCAAAAAAACAGCGCCCCCTCAAAGCTTGTGATGGGCCCAATTTTAAATTTTAACTAAAACCCCGAGATCACAAAAAAAACCCAAAAAAACTAGAAATGCTCCCAAAAATTTTAAAAAAAATTTAAGTCTAAAAGGGAAACAGCCCTGCAAACCCAAACAAAACCCCCCTGCCGGGGGAACGCCTAACCCCCCAACTAAAAAATAAAGCCCCTCCCCCGGGGTTTACTAGTGATACTATAGGGGGAAAGCAAAAAGGGAAACCCAAAAACAGTACCAAGCCAAAACTGGGGGTTTGAAACACAAAAAAGTCACACAACAGAAAGCGGTCCTAACAACCCCCACACCCCCCCGGGGCCCCCCGGCAACAATAACATCAACCCCCCCTGGCTGACCCCCCACCAACCCCACCCCCCTTGTGGGGGTTTCCCTTTCCCGGGCCCAAAAAGGAAAGACTCTCCTGATACTATTAGGGAATACATCATTCCCCCGAAGCTGAAAACAAAGACATCAAAGCAAAACTAGTAAAATGAACCAAGCAAAAAAACCTCGAGATCAAGACCAAAAAACCCTTTAAGAAAAATTACATCGGGAAATTTGACAAAAATTCTACAAACAGTTATAACCAGTCAAAACCGAAAAAAACAACCCCTAAAATTAAAAAAAAACAGGACAATAAAACAATTTTGACGTGAATATCTTGTTTTTTAAGATGAAAACCCCAACAAGATAACTTGCCGTGAGTTTTTAAAAAAAGCAACCACATTCCCAGAGAAAAACTAAAAACCCAGTGAAAAAAACTCAAACATATTACAAGACCCCCTTTCAAGTTTGTAAAGGAATTTAAAAAACAAAAACACGATTGCTAAAAAAAGGGGGAAACCTAGTATAATGATCAGACTTCATTCATATGAAAAAAAAAACCTAACTAAATCAGCAATTACAATGAAATGTGGAGTAACAAAAAAGGGGCCAACCCCGGAAACGAAAAAAAACCCTTTTGTTTGGGGTGAAAAAAACTTAAACGGGGGAACAAAATCCATCGGGGGCTTGGGGAGGGAAAAAAAAAATTCAAAAGTATCAACAGGTCAGCAATTTTCTATATCAAAGGAAGGATCTCACCAACTTCCTTAGACAAGCTGACATTACCATTCTGATTATTTGTCCTCAACACATAATATCGTGTGCTGAATTAGTGTTTTGTTACTACTTTTTTGTAAATTTTTTTTGACTAACTTTACCCCTAGCTAGTACCAACTACTCATACACTATGTACTTTTTTTTAGTGCTATTACTTGCTTCAACTTTATAAAAAAAAATCAAATCTTGCTTCTAAGTTAATTTTATATCATTTATATCTGCCCTTTTTAATTTAACCCCCCCATTTATATATTCTCTTTGAAATTTTTTAGCAAATCAATACCTAGTACTGCCTTTCATCCAAAATTCCTTTTTTTACTTAAGGTGCTAACCCTGGTGCTAAAGTGTTTTACTCTTTTTTTTTATTATAAAAGTTTAAACCCCAATTGGTGCTTTTTTGGGGTGCTAAAGTGTTTCTTTTTTTTATTTACTATTATTTCCCCCTAAAGTTTAAACCCCCTCTTTTTTTTCCCCTATTATATTCCCTAGATTTTATTTAAAAAAAAAAAAAAAACCCCCAATTTTTTTTTATTAATTTTTATTATAATAATTAAGGTGCTAACTCAGGTACTAATTTACTTTATTTCATTGTTTGCTATTCCTTTTCCCTAAGTTTTTTTCCCCAGTTTAGTAAACTACCATGGTTCAATCAATTGCATTCGAAAATTTGGGGAAAAAGGCAAACCCACCAAGAACTTTTGTCAAATACCCTGTTTCTCCTCTAATTAAAATTTTAAAAAAAAAAATATTCCCCTAAGCATTTATTCTAGTATCATATTATTTTTTGTATTATCTTTTTTTGGTTTTGTTATAGAATCACATCAAATCTTATGATTACAGGAATTGATCCTGATATAACCCCCTTATTATTAAATGACTTACATGATTCCAACAGCAACTGTAACTATTACACAGCAGATCAAGCAAAGACTTAAAATTAGAGCCAACAATAACATAATATCTTCAATTAAAAAAAGATTTTGACAAACAATGATGACCTCACAGCACTTTTCCCCCCCACCCCAATATCCCCAATCATCACCCCCCACTGAGACCTGGCAAAGCCTGATAAGTTTTTTGGCCCCCCCAGGTTAAAAGCCATTCACAATTGCAGGACAGATCAGCGGGGGTGGAAAACCTATATTACTCAGATCAACTTGAATGTATCAATAATTTTTGCATGGGATGGGCAGGGGGGTATTTAAGCAATTTTAAAAAAAAAAGACCTGAACCCCCCCCTCACAGTGATAAACATCTACAGATTACCACAGTCAAACATTCCCCTTTTTTGGTAAAAACTAGGTAACCTAATAACTGATGCACACATAAAAACCCCAGGCGTTCACAGGAGCCCCCAAATAAACCCCCCACATGACCAGGACCCACAAGTAACAGAATTAAAAACTATGAGCAACTGCTTGAACTCCAAAAATCCCCAAAACCTAAAAAAACCCCCGGCTAGTACCCCCATTATAGACCACATCGGAAAAAAATCCAAAACCCCCCAAAAAGGGAAATATCACAGACAACACCACAGACCACTATCCCCCCTTTTCCCCTAACTAATTTGGGAAAAATTTCCCCTAGATATTACAAAGTTACCTTCAGACTACATAAGGGGGTCACAAATAATTTTTTAACAGCTATGATTAACATTGACTGGCATAATGAGTTAGAAACATATACAGATATAATGAATGCATAAGAATTTCCTTAAAAACCCCCCCTCTATAACAAACATTCCCCAAAAAAAAAAAAAACAGATCACAGCCAAAAACTTAACAATCCCTGGCTAACACCCAGCATCCTTAAATCCATTAAAAAAGGCACCAAAAATAAAAAAAATACAGAAGGGGCCCAAAACCCCAAAAAACAACCCCAAAGCTACTCATAACCCCCACCAGCCTGATAAGGAGATCAAAAAAAAATTTTTATAGAACAGACTCCAAAAAAATAAAAAGGGATATGAAAAAAAAACCCGGGGACCCCCTCTGCAATTCCCCGGAAATAAGATAGCGAAAAAAAAAACCATCAAATTATCAAGAGCAGATGAACCCCTACTCTCATCTCTGAGGGGAGCAAACAGGCTTAATGTTTTCTTCTCCCCCCTAGGAAAAACTGGGGAGTAAAATCCCAAACTCAAACACCCCCCCCAACAGACCCACCACCTCCCTTACGCTATTCCTAGTCCTTTTCCCCCCAAGGGAATCTCCCTCTAATAACAACCCCTTTAAAACCCCAAAGGCCCCGGGGACATAAACAGCCCCAAACCATGTACAAAAAAAATTCACAGGTACTGTCCCAAAACCTTTTCAACACTATTCAAAAACCTTGAAGCCCTACCTTTCCCCCAATTCTCAAAAACTAGGGAAGATCCCAAAAAAGGGGGATCAAACAGACCTGAATAATTATAGACCAATTTTTTAAATTTCCATTGCTTTCAAAAAAATTTTTCTAGACAAACTATTTACCTCGTCTCACACAATGTACTCAACCCCTGTCAATTTGGGGGTTTAGGACAAACAAGAGCACAAAAAATGCTATTACCCCACATGTTTTGGAAGATATACAGCAATTTAGAAAAAGAAGTCCCCGGGAATCTTCAAATCTCCGCAAAACTTTTTTTTACAGTCGACCATGATTTATGCTCACAAAAAATTGGGGCACTATGGTATAAGGGGGGCCCCCAACTATAAAAAAATACCCTCACCAACAGAAGCCAACTTAAAAAAATGGAGAGAACCTTTCCCCAACCAAAAATTCAGTCGGAGTCCCCCCAAGGGGGAATGTCCCGGGGCCCCCCTATTCCTCATTTACATAAAAAACCTACCAATGCATCACAACTACTCAAACCCATTTTATTTGGGTGAACAACATATGTCTTCTCTCACCCCAAACCAGTTATCTGGCCCCCAAACTGTTAATTTCCAATTAAGAAAATATCAACATGGATGACCGGCCCCAAAAACTTTCCAAACAAGACCTTTTTTACAGTTTGGAAAAAGCAAAGTCCAAATTTTAAATAACACTTAATTACACCCATCACAAGACTCACAGAGGGGGAAAAATTCCCCGGGGAACCACCCCTTGGGGAATTTAAAAATTCCAAAACAATCAACAAATTTCCAAGAAAAAATTCAAGACAGTAGGCATATTACGGGGACGCAATAGACCCAACCGCTTCCCCTTGCACTTAAAAATTTTTCCCTTTCTACCCCCATTTACCTTGGAACTGTGCATGGGGGGCAACAACGTTAAATCCCCCTTGACCCCTAAACACAACAAAAGGCCCAGTCAGAATGATAACAAATTCCCACTTTTGGGCCCCCCTATCCACCAATATTCAAAAGTCTCAAACTACTCCCGTAAAGATTTTTCCCCAATTTTTTCCTTTGCCCCACTAAAAAAAAATTTTTTAAATCAATAAAAACCCCCTTAAAAAATTCCCCCCACCAACTTTAATGGACCCATGACCCCAACACACACAGATCACTTTTTATACCCGTGTTCATACCCCAACCATGAAAAAAATTTTTCACAAAAAAAGGGCCCCCCCGAAAAAAATTTTATTCCCCGTAAATATTGATAATCTTTTTTTTAAAAATTTTAAAACTAAACCCCCAAAAAACCCCCTCTCCCCCAAAACCCCAAATGATCACTAAAAAAATACTTTAAAAATCTCATTGTTACTTTCCTCCCCCCATAATCTCAATTTTTAATAATATGTTACTATTATGTTCCCCCCCACCATATTATAATTTAAATTTAAAAGTTAAGTTTTTTTTCCCCAAAAAAATTTAAAAATTTCATTCAAGAATCTTAAAAACCCGTAACAATCTAAGATCTAATATCATTATATAAAAATTTAAACAGTAAAATTTCATCATATTGAAATTTTTTAAAATAATTTTTAACTAAAAAAATCAATAAATTTTTAAAATTTTGTACATATTTTTTAAACTAGAATAAGCTCCCCCCAATGCCATGGCATGTCAGGTTTTCACTCAATTTTACATTGTAACCCCAAACCCTGTAACCTGCAATAAAAAAAAAAAATTTTTTTTTTGTTTTTTTGTTTGTTTTACCGGAATGTCTGTCTCTTTTTTTGGGAAACCCGTTTTAAAAGGTCTTTTGAAATTTGTGGGGAAAATTAAAATAATTTCTGACCACCTTATTGGGTAGTTAAAATCGGTAAATTGGCTGTTTTTGTACTCAATTATTAAAAAAAAGGGGGAAATTTAGCAAAAAAATTTAATTTTAGTTTTACTGAAACATTGGAATTTCAAAAAAAGGGGCGTGGGGAAATCGCTGGGGGCAAAAAATCATCGATAGTAACTTCGTGAAAGTATAATTCCGTTAGTTTTCGATCAAATTTCATAATTTTTTGTCGTTTTTGGGGCGGAAAAAAAATTTTCTATCATTTCATAAGAAAAAAAAAAATTTTTTTTTTAAAATTTTCGACCCTGAAACGAGATTCGGGGGGGGTCCCAAACCCCGGGTTAATAGTCTTCCCAATTGATTGTTTACAATCTAAAAATTCTTCACACTGATGGTTTTTTTTCAAACTGAAGTAGTTTTCCCCTGATGGTTTTTCTACTGAAAATTCTTCACACTAATGGTTTTTTTAATCCTGGGGAAAACGATTCTTCCCCTGATGGGTTTTAAATCTGAAGTACTTTTCTTCACACTGATGGTTTTCAACCCCGAAGTTTTTCTTCACATGAGGTTTTTTCAATTGAAGTCTTTTCTTCACACGGGGGGTTTTTCCCAAACAATTGGGCTTCCCCTGATTTTTTTCCCCAAACGGGGGTATTTTTTCACACTATTTTTTAAAACTAAAAATTCTTCACCTAGGGTTTTTTAATCTGAAGTTTTCCTTTCACTGATGGGTTTTCCCCTTTCTTTTGTTTTAATTTATTTTTTACAATGGTAGTCTTCTCACTGTTTTTTAAAATTTTAATAGCCCCATTGATGGTTTTTCAATATTTAAGAGTCTTCACCTGATGGTTTTTCAATACTAATAGTTTTCACACTGATGGGTTTTTTCAATACTGAAGTAGTTTTCACACTGATGGTTTTTACAGTACGGGGAAATAGTCTTCACACTGAGGTTTTTTCCCCGTACTGAAGTAGTCTTACACTGAGGTTTTTTTCAAACTAAAAAGTTTTCCCCTGATTTTTTAAGTACTGGAGTCTTCAAATTTATGGTTTTTTAAAAAGAAGGGTTTCCCCTGAGGTTTTTTTTCAGTACGGGGAAAATTCTTAAATGATGGTTTTACAGTCTTGAAGGTTTCCCCGTCAGGGCTGGTTTTTTTTAGTTTTCCCCCTTTCTTTTTTCCCCCACCCCCGGATTTGAACATTCTTCCCTTTTATTGAAACTCTGTGTTTTTTTTCTTTAAATATAGGTCATAATTTTTCCAAATTTAAATTTTTTTCACTCCCATAATGCTTCTGATAAATTAAACACATGCAACACATGGGTGTCTTTATTTGGGAACGTTTTACCACACAGTGACTAAATTTTCCCCGGTGAAGACACCCATGTGTTGGACACGGTCCCCTTTTCAACTTGGGCTCCCCGCCCCTTTTCCATATTAAAATGGTGGTGGTGCTGCCCCGGGTTTGGGGTGCCAGTAGAATTGGCCAGACAGTTGACATATCCCAGAAGGTCACCAGGGGAAAAAATCCATTTTTGAGACGGGGGGGGGGTTTAAAACCCGATGTTTACCCCCCGGGGCTGTCTGTCCCGGGGGTTTAGGTCCAGCCTGGCATCAAAAAACCCCCAAGTATTCACACAGGCAAACTGGTGCCCCCTGCCAGGAGATACCCAGAGGTGGTACATGTTTGAGGTGAGTCCATGACCTTTTTAGGTGATCATGTACCCCCCTTTGGGGAGTACATGTACCCCCTTTGAAAAGGAGTACATTCCCCCTTAGGGGGGAAGTACATGTATGCTTGAGATTTATGATAGTATGACTATTTCTATTATTGTTTTTGGGTTTATTTCTATTATTGTATTGCAGTTGTATTTCTATTTTGTATTACAATGGATCATAAATTCTGAGAATTGGTTTTTTTTTTCTTT
>WNWK01059079.1:0-10283 GCA_009830355.1 Cherax destructor | reverse complement strand
GAAAAAGTAAATAATATTGTAAGTGCTTGTGGAAGTGTTTTTTTTGGGGGCCAGAAAGACTAACCTACGTGACATTTTTCCCTTGGGGAGTAAATTTTTTGGAATGGCACTTGAGCAGGCTTCTGGGATGAATTTTTTTCTTTGTGGGGGGACCACTGTATATTTTGTCGCCCCTGAGAGCCGAACGGATTAATTTTATTTCAGTTAATTTAAATGAGGAAAATTGATTTGCAAACGAGAAAACCAGTTGCTAGCAAGGTCACGGAACGGATTAAACTCGCAAGTACAGGTTCCACTGTACAATATTTTACTATATTTTCATGTTTTTTATCATTGTTCATGGTTCAATAGGTTAAGGAAGCAGTATTGTTAGGCTAAGTAAATGCTATTTTTATTTTCCTACAATATATTTCCACCAAACATTCGAAATTTTCAACATTTGCGGGGTTCTTGATCCCCTAACCCGCGAATGTGGGGGGAGCCCTTTAGTTGTGCATGCAGAAAGCCCATAGATATGCAAAGCATTTAAAATAATACAGCCCTTCTCACTTAACGACGGAGTTCGTTCCTAAGACCAGCGTTAAACGAATTTGTCGATGGGGAGCATACTGTAATGGTAGTGGGTTTGTGTCAACCATTTTTGATATTTTTTTAATGTCACCTTTGCACCATTTATAACATTTCTGGTATTTTTTTAAATGAGTAAAAGTGGTACACAGGGCCCCGGTTTTTCCGAAAATTCTTTCCAGAATGCTGCTCAAGTGGCATTACCGAACGAATTTACTTCCTTAAGAAATAATGTCACGAGGTTAGTCTATTTCAGCCCCCCAAAAATACACTTGAAAAAGCACTTACAAAATACACTTACATAAAAGGGCGAGTTTGGAGATGACCAAAAACCGAGGACCATGTATATTGAAATAAAAATAATAAAGAAAATCATCTCTATTATATATTTTTTAGGTATAAATACTGGCGAGAGCCCGTCGAAGTCCAGGGGTTGAAACGAGTACATCGCTAAGGGGGAGAGGCTGTATAATGAATAATAATAATATGTTTATTTCTCGTACGTAGTACAAGGTTTACAAGCCTAGCTGACGTCATTGACATAATACTACATGGCTGCTTGTTATGCAGAGCATTTTTAGCAAATTAGGCGTTTTGTCCCAGGATGCACCCACACCAATCGACTAATTCCCAGGTACCCATTTTACTGATGCGGAAATAGACAACTGGTGAAAAGAAACATGCCCAATGTCACCCCCGGGGAACAAACCCGACCCCCCGTGTGAAGCCAGAGCTTTTGCCACCAGTCCACAGGGCAATGTAATAATAATAATAATATACATAAGGGTAGAATGGCAATACTTTAAAAAAATATTTTTTTAAAAACTGCAAAATTGAGAATACACACCAAACCATCAACGGGGGGGGTTAGAGCCCAGACGAATTAAAAACCCCGGCTGACGCGTTAGCCCCTGGGCCAGCTAGCTTCAATAAGATTCATCCAACTAGGTACAGTGGACCCCTTGAAATTGTGATTAATCCATTCCAGAGAATCTAAATTCAAAATTCCAATTTTTAAAACCATTTTCCCCCTAAGAAATAATGTAAATCAAAGTAATCCGTTTTAGACACCCAAAAGTATTAAAAAATTTTTTTTTTTCATGAAATGTACATTTATCTACACAGAAACAATGAGACATGAAGAATAAAGCAATAATAACATGACACTTACCTTTTTGAAGAGTTGTTGATGTGTGGAAGACGGGGGGAGGGTAGAGGATGAAAGAGTTAAATTGTTTGGAAGGGGAATCCCCCTTTCCCTAGACTTCAGGTACCAAGTCCTTTTCTGGGGTTACTTCCCTTTTTTTTTCCCACAGTACATTCATTAAAATATTTGTAGTCTTAATGTAGGGGGAGAGGGTGTAGTATTTGTAGGAATTCATGTAGGTAGCCTGTAGACGTAGGGACACATATGTAGCCCCCCGGGGACACTACACAGATATATTATTATATTACACAGCCATATTATTACACTACACACCCTATTATTACATTACACAGCCATATTATTACACTACACAGCCATATTATTTCCATGTTCACTGAGTTTAACTTTTTAAAACTACCTTTAGATGCCATCATAAACAAAGGGGGAAGTAATGAATAATTCATGCCAGAATTGTAAAAAACCAAAAACGCCCCTGGGTTTGAAATCAGAGAAAATGTGTTTTACTTCCCCCCACTCACACAAGCATATAAACAGTGTATCAATGTTTATATCATATGATATGTAACATGTTTCTTATATAATTTTGAAGAAAATATCATAGATGGAGTAATGAAAATGTCTATAAACCAAAATAAAACATTTAACCTAAAATAAGACATTTGTTTGACGGGGGGAAGCCCCGGGCTGGTTTGTGTGGGTACCCTGGCTGGTTTGTGGGGGGAAAAACCCCGGGGTCTGGTTTGTGGGGGCCCCTGCCTGGTGTGGGGAAGACCCTGTCTGGTGTGTTCTTTCTTGAATTTATCATGTTTTCCCCTTTTTTAGCAAAGAGCTGGCACTAGGAGCTTTTTTTTGGGCCCATGGTTTATTTGGGAATAAATGAAATATTAAAAAATGACGATGAACACGTGAGGTGAGTTACTGGGAGATAAAATGCCAGACTGACTCTGAATGGTGTTTGTGTGCCCAGGGGGCTGGGAGGCCCCCGGGACATGTTTCTTTGACTCCGATTTAACCCAAAATCACGAAAATCAAGCCAATTTTTGGGGCAAAAAAGTTGCCGATTTTCAAATTTCACGATATTCAAGGGGGGATGAATTTCAAGGGTCCACGTATATTTCTACACCATAGGAAGGTTAGCATAGGCACCACTGTGTCCAAAAAGGGTTTTTTTACAGACAAACCCGTGGTATGGTTTGTTGCAATTGTGTCATTACGATTTGAGTTTTGTAAAGCCTTTGACAAGTGTGACCATTGAAAGATAAAAAATGAGTGATAAAGGAATAACGGGAAAAAAGTTGGTAGATGGATCTATAATTTCCTAACAAATAGAACACAAAGAGTAGAAAATAACAGAGTAAAGTCTGAGGCGGCTACAGTAAAAAGCCTGTCCACAAGGCACAGTACTCCCCCCATCCTGTTCCTCATCCACATATCGGACATAAACAGGATATAAGACAGTGCGTTTTTCCCCCGAGATGACACCAAAGCATGACAGTGTCCACCATTGAAGACACGCAAGATTTCCCAAAGAGACATAAAACCAAATCTTTAAATGGGCTGCAGAAAACAATAGGTTCAATGATGAGAAATTTCAATTACTCAGATATGGAAAAGGGAGGATTTTAAAACCCTTAAACTGCCACACGTAGATATACGTTCACCCCGGAGCCGACCAAAATTTTTAAAAAAAAAAAAAAATCTTTTTTTTTTAAAATGAAAAAAGCACATTTTATAAACAGGACAGGCTAAAAAAAAAATTTTTTGGGGCCAGTATTTAAAGAGATATAAGCCCCCCAAATTTGGGATATGCCCCCCCGACGCAACATCGCTTTGCAGAAGCCGATATACTTTTCCTAGTTTTTATTTTAATTTATATAATTTTTATGTTCTGATAATTACAATTTACAATAGTTCTTGTGATTCATACCCAAACTTTGTTCTAACACTAATATATGATAAATAGATCATAAATCACACCAACAGGGAACAGCCCCTTTCCCTTTGGTCATTTACTATTCTATAAATATATAGCATACCCACCTATATTTCAGAACCTTAAAACTACTCACCATAAAAATTTTCCCATACCTATTCAGGCCCTTCTACATACATAAAACTCTACACGCTAATATTAACCCCGCCCCTCAGAATTCCCTCAACAACTTTAATAGGTCCCACGAACATGACACAAGACACAGATCACTATTTGACATACCCCGAGTCCATACTAACCAAGTAAAAATTCTATGCACATAAAGGGCCCCAAAACGGAATTCATTACCGAAATATGGGTTAACCTTGTCGGAAAATCAATTCAAGACTCTTCTCAAAAGTCACCTACTACCCTATACTAAATACTCATATCAACAAACTTCCAAACCCAATATTATTTTACAAGAAGATCTCATTTTTTATACGTTTATCCTCCTTAACACTTGTTGCAATCTCATATCATCATATTTATTTAAAACTTTTTAAAAAATCATCATTTTCTTAATTTGAAATAAAATATATACCTAGATGAAACTCTAAAACTATTTCTAGTATTGTTATTATACTAGTATAGCATCAACATACCGTAATTTGAAATAAATTTAAACAGATTAAACTCAACCAATTTCTCTTGTATTGTCTTTTTTAAAAAGTACGTATAACCATTTAATAATTTAAATAAATAGAACCAGAATAAAAATCAATCAATTTCTTTAGATTAAGTACTTAGTGAATAAGTCTCTAAAAAAACGCCCCTAAGCCATGGAGCCAGTGGCTCTCCTTGCATTACAGTTTTATAATTGTATTATATTTGTAACTACCAAAACACAACTTGTAAATATTGAAAATTATTTATAGGTCCCAGCAATGTTTCAGACATCCTGGAGTATATATGAAACTCCTTGAAGAATGATGTGTTGACAAGTGTCAGATAACTCTTGACAGCCCAGTGACATTTGATGTCAGCAGTGCTGGAGGAACCCTCCCTTTTCAATATCTGTCTGTCTGTCTATCTGTGTCTGTCTATCTGTGTCTGTCTGTCTGTCTGTCTGTCTGTCTGTCTGTCTGTCTGTCTGTCTGTCTGTCTGTCTGTCTGTCTGTCTGTCTGTCTGTCTGTATCTGTCTATCTGTCTGTCTGTCTGTCTGTCTGTCTGTCTGTCTGTCTGTCTGTCTGTCTGTCTGTCTATCTGTCTGTCTAGCTCTGCTTATGTCTGTCTAACTCTGCTTATCTGTCTGCCTGTGTATGTCTTTCCGTCTGCTTGTCTCAGTCTCAGAGTGATGCAGAAGTGACAATGCGTATTACTTGCCAGTCATGCTTATTATGTCTTATATTTACAAGCATTGTATAGCACTTTGCCTGGAATTTTTATGTTATCCTAGGTAATTTACACTATGTATAATAACTGTACTTATGTGTACATGTGAAAGAGAGACAGAGATATATGTAGGACATATAAATATAGACAAAGATATAGACAGACAAAGATATAGACAGACAAAGATATAGACAAAGATACAGACAGACAAAAATATATAGTCAGACAAAGATATAGACAGACAAAGATATAGACAGACAAAGATATAGACAGATAAAGATGTAGACAGACAAAGATATGGACAGACAAAGATATGGACAGATAGACATATAGACAGATAGAGTTATAGACAGATAGAGAGACAGCCAGAGAGAGCCAAAGCCAGCCAGCCTGCCGAATACATAAGAACATAAGAAAGAAGGAACACTGCAGCAGGCCTACTGGCCCTTGCAAGGAAAGGCATGTCCATGGGTGGCCCGGTGGTCTGGTGGCTAGAGCTCTCGCTTCACACACGGAGGGCCCGGGTTCGATTCCTGGCGAGTGGAAACATTTCAACGTGTTTCCTTACACCTGTTGTCATGTTCACCTAGCAGCAAATAAATACCTGGGTTGTTAGTCGATTGGTGTGGGTCGCATCCTGGGGGACAAGATTAAGGACCTTAATGGAAATAAGACAGACAGTCCTCGATGACGCACTGACTTTCTTGGGTTATCCTGGGTGGCTAACCCTCTGGGGTTAAAAATTCGAAGAAATCTTATCTTATCTTATCTTACCCCTCAACTTAGACCAATGACCCACCTAGTCAGGTCACATCCTCTGAAGGAAGGAGCATGGCATCAGACCTAGTAGCACAAGCTAGTCAGGTCCAACTCACACCCACCCACAGCCACTCATGTATTTATCTAACCTATTTTTACTTTCCTCTTATAAGGGGAGTGTTAATGCGACATAACATCATTGAATCCCTGGTGTTTGCCACACTATTTGATCTAGCTGGCACTCAATCGAACTGGTGCTCCCACAAGGTACTAAGTGGTCCCAGATTTTTTTAATACTGCACACACTGAGGGTGCAGACCCATTCTCTCATGTCTAGGCAACTCAGGCCTATCGCACTAAATTTGAAGGAATGAAAAATAAAACGTAGATCTACGTTCGGTCAGCTACGCACGTGAATGTATATCTACGTGTGGACCGTTTAAGGGTTAAAATCTCATCAGAGTACAAAACAAATTCCAACCACACAATAGAGCAAAAAGCTAATGTCAAAGACCTGGGAGTGATCATGTCAGAGGACCTCACCTTCAAGGACCATAACACCGTAGCAATCGCATCTGCTAGAAAAATGACGGGATGGATAATGAGAACCTTCAAAACCAGGGATGCCAAGCCCATGTTGACACTTTTCAGGTTGCTTGTTCTATCTAGGCTGGAATATTCCTGCACACTAACTGCACCTTTCAAGGCAGGTGAAATTGCTGACCTAGAAAATGTGCAGAGAACCTTCACGGCACACATAACTGCGATAAACCACCTCAATTACTGGGAACGCTTGAAGTTCCTAAACCTGTTCTCCGTAGAATGCAGGCGGGAGATACACATTATTATATACACGTGGAAAATTCTCGAGGGATTAGTACCAAACTTGCACACGAGACTCACTCCCTACAAAAGCAAAAGACTCGGCAGGCGATGTAAGATCCCCCCAATGAAAAGCAGGGTTGCCACTAGCACGTTGAGAGACAACACAATAAGTGTCAGGGGCCCAAGACTGTTCAACTGCCTCCAAGCATACATCAGGGGGATTACCAACAAACCCCTGGCTGTCTTCAAGCAGGCACTGGACAGGCACCTAAAGTCGGTACCTGACCAGCCAGGCTGTGGTTCGTACGCTGGACTGTGTGCAGCCAGCAGTAACAGCCTGGTTAATCAGGCTCTGATCCAACATGAGGCCTGGTCACAGACCGGGCCGCAGGGGTGTTGACCCCTGGAATTCTCTCCAGGTATACACTCTTTAACAAATCCATAGAATCCTCCACCTTCCCATCAATACTCAAAATAGCGAGGGTTACCCCCATACATAAAGGAGGAGATCAAACAGACCTGAATAATTATACGCCCATATCTAACTTACCCTTTCTCTCCAAAATCTTTGAAAAATTAATTCATAGGCAGATCTATTCCTACCTTATCTCCCACAATGTACTCAACCACTGTCAGTTTGGATTCAGGCCTAATAAAAACACAAATGATGCTATTATACACATGCTAACTGAAATTTTAGGAAATAAAAAGATATCCAAAATTAAAACTATCAAATTAACAAAACCAGATGAACCCCTACTCCCACCAGCTGAAACTGCAAACAGACTTAATGATTTCTTCTTCATAATAGGAAGGAATCTAGCGAGTAAGATCCCAAGCTCGAACACCTGTCCATCAGACTACCTCACTAACACGTACCCAAATACAGTGGACCCCAGGCCAGAACCGGAAATCGCAATTATGTAAGTATAATATTGAAAAGTGTTGTGGAAGTGTATTTTAGGGGGTCTGAAATAGATTAACCTACGTGACATTTTACCTAACCCTTTACCGGGCACTCCCGGGAAAAATGAAAACTTAAATGTATTTCATATGAGTGGATAGAGTAACTCAATGTAAGGATAATGAGCCCATATAATTGAAATTCTAAAAAAAACTTTTCACGCAATTGCCAATATTCAAGGACTGTCTACAGACGGTCCTGACCGTAAGGATGCCCAAATTCTGAATGTTGCAAATTTGCAATTGTTAATAAAACACCAAATAAGTATTTTTCATTTTATTATACTAATAGACAATATCAAAAACACAAATGGAACTTGTTTCCAAACATTTTGTAGGTATAAAAATATAAAAGTGAACCAAAGAGCAAAATGGACACATTGCAAAGGGATAAAACTTTCAAGTCCCATAATCCTAAATTTTCCCTGAAAAAAAAAACAATCATTCTTGATCACTAATTGCTACAATGAAAGGCTATGAAGCAATTTCTTTCCTTCTTGACGCATAGATTTACCTTGCATACAGCACAAAAAAATGAGGATGTGACATGATTTTTCGTTTGCTGCAATAATTGCATGTAAATATTCTGCCTTGAACTGGCCAGTGACCTAGCATTTTATCAAACCTATCATTTTGGTCAAACCTCACACTGTCATCAGGCCTTTCTGCACGTTGGTACTGCACTGGAGATGGCAACAGGTCATCTGGTTCCTGGATCTGAGTCATTTTCCCACCAAAATGCAGAGATATTTGAACTTCTGTTGGAAGGGTTCACAATAGAACAATTTCCATTGATCTGGAATGACAATAAGAATGTTCTGTACACACCCAGACCACTACAGAATTCATATATGCACTAGAATTTTTATATAAATATTTATTTACTGAAATTTAAAATGTGGCCCTGACGGGCGGGACCGTCTGTACACGGTCCTCTTTGTTGCACTTTTTCAATTGCATGGTACACTCATATTATGCATATCTAACTCCTGATATATATCTCAAAATATGCCTAAACTATTCATTTACACACGGGACACAACAATTAGTACTTACCGACATTGTAGAGAGTATAATCACAGTGTATATGAGTGGAACAAGAGCAAAAAATTGGCTCTGGGTGACGCCAAGCGAGAAGTGTTTACATTTTGGTCTCTCAACCAATGGGAAGCGAGCAGATGCTAGTCTCACTTAGCTGGAGCGACTGCCAGAAGGCTTGTGATTGGTCAGATATAGAGAATGGGAACCTAGATGCGCTGGGGGAGTAGGATGACACGCGCAAAACGTGCTTAGGACCTGCCTGTACACGGTCCTGCCCGGTAAGGGTTAAGGAGTAAATTCGTTCGGCAATGGCACTTGAGCAGACTTAAGGAGTGAAGTTTTTACGAAACTCGGGGGTCCACTGTACACTATTCTTAGCTTCAACCAACCCAACAGAAGTCTCGCTCATCATCAACACCCTTAAAAATAAGGCAGGAGATATAAATAGCTTACCACCTTTATGTACAAAAAGCTTCAAAGGTACTGTCACCAATTATTGCAGCACTCTTCAACAAACCATTGAATCCTCCCCCCTTCCCATCAATTCTGAAAATAGCAAGAGGTCCCCCCTGATCACAAAGGAGGAGATCAAGCAGACTTGAATAATTATAGACCAATATTTAATTAACCTCTGCTCTCTAAAATCTTTGAGAAATTAATTCAGAAGGCAAATCTATTCCTACCTCGTCTCACAAACGTACTAACACCTGTCAGTTTAGATTCAGGACAAACAAAAACACTAATGATGCTAGAGCTTATATACACCGCTTTTTAAAAGAAAGAATTCCCACTGAGAATCTTCATTGATTTACGTAAAGCTTTTAATACAGTTGACCATGACTTACTGCTCACGAAATAAGGGCATCCTCAACTACCTAAAATCATACCTTAGTAATAGAAGCCAATATGTGTAAAAATGGGCTAATCTTCCACACAACAGATTAAAGTCAGTGTCCCGAAATTCTGGGACCACCTCTTCTCATTTAAACAATGACCTCCGAATGCATCACAATTACTGAACCATATTATTGCAGATGACATCAATAAATGGAGCTAACTCTTAAAACAACGAAAAATATTTTTTTCCCGCAAGGAAGTATCCTGGGACCACTCCTCTTCCTCATTTACATCAATGACCTCCAAAGATCACAAATGAACCCATATTATTTGCAGATGACACTTCATATGTCTTCTCTCCCCAAACCCATCATACTGGCCCACTTAAATGCTGAATTACAGAAAATATCTACCTGGGTGAAAACTAATAATTACTCTCAATACTGACAAAAAACCATTTTTCAGTTTTTAAAAGGCTTCAAAAGTCCCCTTAAAAACTAAATGGGTCCCCTCAAGACAAAAGGAAAATTCAAAGGGAAACCACCTTGACAGAGCCTCAAATTCCCAAAACACATACAACAAATTTCCAAAAAAAAATTTAAAGCAGTAGGCATACTATCAAAGATACCCATTATGTGCCTCAATCACCTCCCTTGCTCGTATCATTCATATCTACCCTTTCTCACCTATGGAATTTTATGGGGGTCAAAACATTAATCACCTTAGACCACTTATAACCCAGCAAAAGGAGAATCAGAATGATAACAAATTCCCCCTAGACAAAATACTCTGCCAATATTCAAATCTAAAACTAC
>WNWK01059078.1:0-10283 GCA_009830355.1 Cherax destructor | reverse complement strand
TATCCTGTCTATTTGTTTTCTTTCAACTGGTTCTGTTTCTATTATCTAATACCCAGTAGTCATCCAGGGTTCGTTCTTCGTTTAACCTAACCTCTTTAACTGGTGCAATATTATCAGATGGCAGTGAACATTGTTTTGAATTTTTCCCAGGCATCATTTACGTCCGGCAACTTGTTATCACTGCCCAAAAGTCCAATTGTGTAGGCATATTTACCAGTGTTTATTTACTGTAGTTTCTAGTTAACCTAACTTTTATTGTCTTGTGAGGCCTATCCTTTCCCCTAGTGATTTTCCTGGTCAGTAAATAATGAAATGATCACTAAGGCCTGTGGTAATGACCCCTGACTGACAAATTTTCTCAGAGCTACAAAGTGGGTTAATTGGGTGGTGAGAACGTGTGATCCGGTTAGGTGCGCCCAGCCTTTGCGGAGTGGGGGTGTGCTTGTTTTGGTCCCTACGGTGGAGTTGAGAACGGGAGTTTATCAACATGGTGGGCGCTACAGACACGTGTCAATCCCGTCGTATTGAAGTTCGCAGGCGCGATTTACCCAAGCAATGCAGATGTTCTCCTCCCAGCTGTTTTGAGGGTTTTCTTAAGGATATCCAATGAAGAATTATTTGGAATATCCCCTCAACGGTTCCGGGGTTTTTTGTCAAGTTTGCAGGGGCCCAGCGCAATGAGCAAAAGGGTTGAAACGTATCAGGAGAAGAGGATTGTTTCAACACGGGATTAGAGGTACGGTTTTAGATGTGTCCCGACTACACTTATATACGCCCGAAACGTGCCGTCAAGGGGGAGTTGTGAAACGCCCCAGTCAATTTGGTGACGTCCATGCAGCAACGGTGGGACGGTGGGCAAGGGACTTATGCCGGTCCCAGAAGGTTCATTTTGAAAATGACGCTCAAACGTCAGATCCCTTTTCTACGTCATGATGGATGAGCCCGGGCAGAAGTCTATGTGACTTACAGGCCAGTTCAACATGTCGTCTGTGTGATTACCCGGACACGTGGCCGGCCTGGATGGCCGGAGGCCATCAAGACATGGCCCCGCGATGGTGGGAGGAAGGATGACGTGGTGGTCGTGGATGCTATGGATGAGTCGCCACGGGAGAATATGAGCGTGGTGCCAAGTGGACAATGGAGGAAATTGTTGATAAGGAGGATGAGCGGGTACTAACGTTGTCACAGGTGACCCAGGATGGTGAGACAGCGGAGACGGAGGAAGTGGCTCTGCCGGAAGGTGTGAACTTGGTTTTGTCTGAGCCGCTTTTGGAGGATTTTCCACTGTTGTTGGACAGTCCTGTGTGGAGGCACACAGCATGGTGTGGTGGACTCAGGATCAGATGTGAGGAGAGACGAGAGTGAGACGAGTGTGATGGGCGCTCAGAGAGTGGGCCTTGCCTTCAGGTCCAGGAGGTTGGTGTAGAAGTGCACAGGGAGAGGATTGTGAGGCTATGGAGGCTACAGGGGACTCAAGGAAAGGCCTAGTGGTCTAGTTGAGGACGATGTCCTAACACCTGGGCAACAGGTGTGCAAGCAGGCCTGGGTGGAGGTGGCAAAGGGGGATGGGGAGTGTCAGGGTAGAGAGGGAGGGAGGGACAGGAAAGCAGACAGGCAAGTACTGGGAGTGTCAGTAGAGGAAGAGAGCATTAGTAAGGGAAAGTCGGCAGTGACGAGGAAGTTGAAAAGTAGAGGAAAGCCCCTGCGTACTTTTCAGGTGTTTAACGATGAATGTAAATGGCCTCCGAGCGGATGTCAAACGTAAATGGGTAGAGGTGACATTAAGACATTTAAATGTGGATGTGTGTATATTGCAAGAGCATAATTATAGGATGGGGAGAGATTTGACGTTAAGTGGGTTTACAGTTTATGCGGGTAGTGCGCTGGTAGTTTCAAGGGAGGGGTGGCTATAGGAATACGTGTGACCAGTCCCTTTCGGTTGTTGGCATGGGAAGAGGGGGGAGGGTGGTAAGGGTTGAGGGTTTATGGGGGAATGTCAGAGTGTGTATAGTGGGAGTTTATATGCCGGCTATAAGTTGTAGAAAAACTAAGGAAGAATTTGTGAGAGAGGAGTTGATATATTTCTTACGTGGGTTACCGGTTGTGACTATTATCGCAGGGGATTGGAATTGTGTGATCAGGAAGAGGGATGTGGAACCGAGAGGGGCGGGGTGTGAGTTAGGGGTTTTGCATGATGTTTGGGTGCGGCAGGAGTCAGAGATGTGGTAGGGGCGGTGGGTGGCATATAGAACATACGTTCATACGTAGGGGCTATGCTGCAAGACTCGATCGTGTGTATGTGTCGAGGGATGTTATAGTGGAGGGCGTGGATTGCATTGATGTTGGGTTTTCCGATCACAGGGGTGTGTTGGCAGTGTCGGGATGGGAGGGAGCTGTTAGAACGTATGCTAGTTATTGGAAGCTTAACGTTGGCTTATTGCAGGGGGAACTGTGTAGGAGGAGTTTTGAGGAGTAGTGGGAGGGGATGTGGAATGATGGGAAGGACCGGGAAGATGTGGTGGGTTGGTGGAATGGAGTGGCGAAAGTGGGTATTCAGGATTTTTATAAACGTGAAGGTAGAGAGCAGGCGCGATTGCGTTATGGCCTGCAGAGGTATTTGGAGGGGCAGTTGCGGGATTGTTATGTGGGGGGGCGGGTTACTCGCTGGAGGACATAGAGGTTTTGAGGGGCCAGTTGAAGGATATACAGAATGAGAGATTCCAGGCTATCAGAGTGAGGGCAGGTATTGAGGATGTGCTGTGGGGGGACAAACCGTCTTTGACTGTCTTGCGTGGTTTTCGAAAGAGGAGGCAGGGTATGACAATGACGTCATTGAAGGTGCACGAGGAGTTGGGGGGGTATATGGAGGGACAGGTACTGCGGTCGACAGCGTTGTACAAAATGCTGCGGCTCGGGTCATGCTGGGGGCTCCGGGCTGGACAAACACAGTGACTCTGAACAGAGAGGCCCAACTGCAGCCAATAAGTGACAGGATCGCCCTTGTTGCTGCCAGGAGGTTGGCCAAGGGATGCGACCGGCCAGTCGATGGGTACACCGTGCCACCGCCATGGGCACCAGAACCTGTCGTAATCCACCTTGCAAACCTGCCAGCCAGCAAGCGTCACTGTCCACAGCACGTGCTGCAGCGGTGGGCAGCTGCAAGCATTGCTGCAGCGGAGCATCCCGGGTGTGCAGTGTACTACACTGATGGATCAAGAGACCCCGAGGCCAGCCGCACGGGTTCCGGGATATATCACTCCTCCCTAACGGCCGGCTGGCGCCTCCCAGACCACTGCAGCATCCTACAGGCAGAACTCCACGCCATCCAGAGGGCCATCCAACATGCGCTCCTAGAACACCACCAACCTCCAGTCATCCACGTCGACTCCAGGGCAGCGATACAGGCCATCATGCATAGGGAGCCCAAGGATAACATCCGGCTCCTCACCGCCATCAGAAGAGACCTACATTCACTTGACGAGCAGGGCCGGCAAGCAACAATCAATTGGATACCAAGCCACATCGACCTTGCTGGGAATGATGCGGCGGATGGGCGCTAAGTCTGCCACACTTGCGGCCCAACCTGCGACTACAATTGCCATTAGCCGCAGGCAGGTGCACCTGGGGCAGCTTCGGCAGCCAGACGCCCACTACCAGCACCGGGAGCATCTCGGAGCCGGCACTGGTATGACAGAGCGACACGTAGGAGCCCCACCAAACATGAGGAAACTGAACAGGGAGCTGCAAGTCAGCGTCCACCGCCTGCGCCTCGGCTACCCTACTGCAAAGCGCCTCATCGAACGCATGAGTGAGGAGCTTTGCCACCACTGCGACCGGATGGTTCCAAAGCCTCTAGTTCACTACATGCTTGACTGTCCTGCGATGACGTCCATCCGCCGCAGGCACTTCCCGATGGCACCTGGGGATCTGACCCGCGAGGACAAAGCAGCCCGACTGGTTTACCTGGCCACCCATGATTTGGAGACACTGCTCCCAGTCCTAGCCACCCACCCGCCCTCGATGACGACGCCGGAGAACCCGACGACGACAAAGACTACCCACTACAGCTATTCTTTCTCTCACTTCCTTCTTTCTTATCCCCATCCTTCTTCTTCCTATGTAGGTAGAACCACAGCCTGAAGTACCAAGATCTGCTGATGAAGATGCGACGTCAGAAGACACTCCCCATCATGGGGAGCCACAGCAAGAAAGAAAGAATAAGATGACACCCTCTACCCAGGGGGCCAATGCCGGGTCACCATTTGGAGAAGACCCGGGCCGGATGTACCGGCGAACATACAACAACAACAACAGAGGGTATGAGCGGGTTTGTGGATGTTTGGTTTCGGCGGTATCTAGACCTGAGGTTGGAGGAGGTGGAGGCGAAAGAGGAAGTTTTGGAGGGTATACAGGTAGGGATTAGTGAGGAGGAGAGGAAAGGTATGGAGGGTAGTATAACTGAGGAGGAAGTGTGGTTCGCAGTAAAGGGGATGCAGATGGGTAAAGCGCCGGGAGTCCATGGCTTACCTAGTGATTTTTATGTTCATCATTGGGGAGTGTTGAAGGAATGTTTGACAAAAGTTTTCAATCGTTTGAAGGAGGTAAGGTATATGGGTGAGGATCAGCGCACTGGAGTTGTGGTTTTAGTGCCTAAGGGGAAATTGGTGGAAACGATTAGGGATTACAGAGCTATTTCACTTTTATGTGCAGATTACAAATTCTTTGCAAGGATTTTGGGTAATAGGGTTAAAAAGGTTTTGGATTCTATCATAGAGCGTGGTCAGTATGGGATACCGGGGAGGTGTATGGGGAATGGGCATGGTAGGATTAGGGCATTCATTGAGGGTCGAGAGGGTGGTGGGGTTTTAGGGCTTGATTGGGAAACGGCTTATGACAGTGTGGATAGGAATATGTTATTTGACATTCTTCGTAAGCAGGGTTTTGTGAATGAAGTAGTGGGTTGGGTTCAAACGTTGTATGAGGGGGCTTTGGTGTGGGTTCAAGTGAATGGAAGGGTGGGAAACTTGGTGGACATGAAGCGGGGTTTGCGGCAGGGGTGCCCTTTGTCGCAAATTATGTTTGCATGCTTACAGGACCCTTTTTATAGGTTAGTATCGAAGGGGGTAGGGGAGGAGGGTCAGGTACCTGGTTGTGCATCAGGAATAGTGGGTTATGTTGATGACACAACAATTCTCATTTGTTAGATGCTATAGGCAGGATTATAAGTGTTTTTGGGGCAGCTACGGGGATGAGGATTAACAGGGTAAAATCTAAATTGTTAGAGGTGGGGACGTAGGTGGGTGGGGACTTGGGGAAGAGGTATGGTTGTCATGTTGTTGAGTGCTTGAAAATTTGTGGGATAATTTTTTGTAATGATGCGAGTAGGGCGAGGAATGAAAATTCTTCTAAGGTGGTAACGGCGACAATAGTGCGAATGAGTGGATGGAGACCGGGAGACGTGACGTTAATGCAGAGGGTTATGGTAGTGAATGTTTTACTGTATAGTAAATTGTGGCATGTGGCAAGGGTATACCCACTTGTAAGGAGAGATGTTGAATTATTACAGCGGAGAGTGTTGTGGTATATATGGGGTTTTGGTAGATATTGGCTCAATAAGGAGGTTGTCATGACGCCGGTTAGTAAGGGAGGTTTGGGGTTGATATCCTTACATAGGAGGCTTATAGGGATATATGTAAAGCAGAGATATGTGGAGGAGGGAGGGTGGGGGTAAGCGGGTGGGAGTGGTCATGCGTGAGGTACGGAGGTGGTGGAGTGGACGTGACCTGAGTTTATGTGAGGCAATGTTGAGGGTTTTACTAGTCGTCAGAGAGCCAAGGGGTTTACGGGTGGGGGTTTGGACAAGCTCGGGGGAGGGGGTATAGTGCAGGGGTAGCAGAGTACCCAAAGTATAATTGGCGGGCGACTTGGGTAGGTTTCCCGAGTTGAGGCTGAGGGCGGGTTAGGAGACGGTTTTCGATTCCTACATGGAATCTTGGCTTCTAAAGCGCAATTGTTTTTAATGGGTTTAGCGAGTGAGGGTACTTGTTTGAGATGTGGGTTTTGGATACGTCGTACCATCGGTGTATTTTTGTGAAGATTTAGGCGGGGCAGGAATGGTTTGGACGGGTTCTGAGGAGTGTGGGTGGGTGTGGGCTTTCGATGTTAGGGCTTTAAGCCTGGATATTGGTGGGTTTGAGGAAAATGTACGTGAGGGTTATGTACCTGGTGGTTGATTTCATATATGTGTGGGGTATGCGAAGGGAGTGGGTGGGAGCGGGTTCGTGCCTTGGCAGCACATTTTTACAGGACGAAATGTAGGAATCAGGGTTTGTATGGGAGAACTTGGGTTGAGGCTTTCTCTGAGGGTTATAGAACGATGACAGTGGTGTCCCTTTTAAAGTTTTGGGGATGAAGTAGGAGCCAAGCGAGAGGGACTGGTCGAGTGGGGGGGGAGGGGGGAGGTTGGGCATATCGGGAAGGGGTTGACTAGGTTATAGTTTGGTTGATTGATGTGTGGTTGGTTAGGCGTGGGTATACAGGGTTGAAGCTAGGATGGGTTGGGTCGGGTGGTATCGGGGTATCCGAGTTTTGGACGTTTCGGGGGTTTTATGGGGTTGTAGGTAATTTTTCAGGTGTGTGTTGACTCAGACTTGGAGTGATGTTGGTTGGGGAAGGGGGTCATAGGGGTCATGGACGCATGGGGTTTTCCTCTAGGATGTAGTAGTGTAATATTCTAAAGTTCAAGTAGTAGGGTTTGTCGGTGGTGATGTGCTGGCAGTTTGCATTTATGTGGCAGGTTTGAGGTTAGGAGGTATTAGGTGTTAGACAACCGACAGTGTGCTTGGGTGCAGTTGGCCCAAGTTGATGTTTTGCTATGTTTTTCTTAGGTTTAACGTTTTTAGTACTGTATTCTGTATGTGTTTACTATATTTTGTTTGAATTTTACATTATGTGCAGCTTCTGCATATTTATGTGTTTTTTCTAGAGTGTTTGTATATGTATGCAACACAAATGTGTTTTGTGTGGACTTATTCTCCGGTGTGGGAGTGTGACGTTGTGTTGTAGACAGTGTTGTCTACGGTAGTGATGGCTTGATGTTTAATGTATTTCTTATTTAAGATGATGTTGTGGTGTGACCCTTGTTTCGGGGGTCAGTTGTTTTTATGTGTTATTGTGCAACAACTGTTTTATAGGCAGAAAGTTTAAGGTTTTATGTTATTTCATGCCTATGTACTGCGTTTTGTGGTAGGAAAGAAGTAAGATATGTAACCAACGGTTTAATTTTACGGTGTTTTTGAGACAGTGTATGTACAGTTTCATTGACAGTGTGTTATGTTATTGTATAGAAAAATTTAGCTAGGATGGGTAGTAGGATGGACATTTTGTTTATGTGCTTTTGGCACGGGTTCTTATTATAGGATATATTGACAGATGTGTTTATTCCTGTTCTGTTTGCTTGTTTTTGTTTATATGAGCCTGATTTATTTTTGGGCATTTATTGGATTATGTATATATGTGTTTTTAAATAAAATATAAAAAAAAAAAAGATCCGGGTTGGTGTATTAATTAGTTGCGTGTAACTATTTAAATCTTGAATTTGCTTATATCTTTTATATAGCCCGTTATTTTGATGTTGAAAACAGATATTGCAGTCTCCTAGTATTACTGTCTCGTCATTGTTATCAAGTCCTGACAAGAATCTCGAAAAGTCCTCTAAGAACTCGTCATGGGTGGGAGGGCGATAACTAGTTCCTACTAAGATGGTCTTGGGAAGCAACACTTCAAACCATAGAATCTCCAGTTTATTGTCATTTAAATCAGGTCTTGGAGTATAGGCAATTCGTTCCTTATGTAGTCACATACCCCACCACCTTTTCTATTCATATCTAAGCGTTTTATGTTGTAACCTTCTATTTTGACCTCGTCGTCAGTCACCGTATCATCCAACCAGGATTCCGAGATGGATATAACTGCCGCTCTAGTTCTGTTAGCTAGAATCCTAATCTCTGCCAATTTTGGAGGAAGTGATCTTGCGTTGACATAAATAAAGTGAAGGCCTGTTGTTGTAAAACAGTCATAATCATCAATATATGGCAAGGGGTCATTAGCACTAAAAATAGGTAAATTAATGTCATCATTGCTAAAGGGTAACTGTGCCAAAGTGCATTTGTTACAAACAAAATGAAATCTGGCACCATTACCATAATTGAACACACATCCATTATGCACCCACCCCTGACACATGCCACATATGGTAAGTTTACTGTTCTTCTTTCGTACCTTAGTACAGTGTATACATATGTCTGGTGGTGTCTGAGATATAGAGTTAAGGTTATCATTACTAGAAACTTTATACTGAGGCTATTATTACTAATACACTTTATCCACTTATACAATTTATTCAATAAATATATCAGACATAAGATATATAAGATAAAAGCATAATAAAGACGGCTAAAATAATAATAATTGCATATTATGAGAGTGACGTCATCGGCGACTTTTAGTCTAGCGATGTTCCTGCTTATAACTGTACAGTTTTCTCTATTGCCTCTCTGGTATACTCAAAGAAAACTATGTTTTAACATGGGAAACAATAAGAAATCACTTAAAAATGTAAGTAATCCATAGAAAAAGCCCAAAATAGCGCTATTTTCATGAATCTTTTGACGCAAATGAGGCGTGAGCGCGTCTCCGCGATTATCTCGAAAGTAAGATTTTGGCCTATTGTTTGATCCCCCTCCATTATTAATGATTAAATTCAAATGATTTTTACAGGGAACATAAAGCAAAGTGTGTTTGTATTTATAATGGTAAAAAATTTGGAATATCTCTTTTTTTTTTTGGGGGTAAAAGGCAGATATTTTGGTGAGTGTCAAAAGCGTTACAAATTTAATTTTTTTCGACAAATTTAATTTTTTTCGACATGAAGATAAGCTATCTTACATTCATTGATGTCAAAGTAGAATAATCACTTAAATGTAAAAACCTGATTACTCACTTAAATGTAAAAACCTGTTATGAATAATACATACATTGATATGTTCAACTTATATTCAAACTTTATAACATAGTTAAACAATTATACTTATTATATACATTATCAACCGTAATTTTTTACCATGTAGTCTAAGTAGTCCTAAGAATGCCCGCAATGCGCAGCATATTAGGGGCTTTTGGCATGTACATCTTTTTATACCTATGTATCATGTAAACCCAACAATGTATCTTTGTACCATGTCTAAATAAAGTATTATTATTATTATTATTATAGGCATTTCGTGTTAGACGTATTCTACGAGTGGGAAGTGTCCCCAGTGCCGCAAGTGCCACCAGTGGGAAGTGTCCCCAGTGCCGCAAGTGCCACCAGTGGGAAGTGTCCCCAGTGCCGCAAGTGCCACCAGTGGGGAGTGTCCCCAGTGCCGCAAGTGCCACCAGTGGGAAGTGTTCCCAGTGCCACCAGTGGGAAGTGTCCCCAGTGCCGCAAGAGCCACCAGTGGGAAGTGTCCCCAGTGCCGCAAGTGCCACCAGACACGGAAGACGATGCTGCCATTTGTCATAATAAGTATTTTTTCTCTCTCTCTGTTGTTTGTTGGTCGATCTTATTGAAACTTTCACACATCATTTACATGCTTCTAAACGTATACCAAAAAGCAAAAAAATCGGACGACAAATAACGGAGATGCCATGAACAGCAGCGTTCGTTAATGTTGCAGTTTTGTAGGTGTAGTGTAAGCACGCCTCTGGCAAGACAGTGATTGAGTGAATGATAATGAAAGTTTTTCTTTGTCGGGCCACCCTGCCTTGGTGGGAAACGTCCGTAAGTCATCTCAGATTGCGCTACCTGCTTTCCTGTCTTCATGCATTGCATCCAGAGGGCTTGTAGCAGCGATTCTCCCTGAACATCTTAGGGACAAGATTGGAATCCATGACCAAAAGTTCGTTGATGGAGCCCGGATCTGGGATAATCTAACAGGCTCTGAAACCAGGCCTGCTTCCCCCAACAACAACAAACAGTCGCACTGGGATGGCCCAATAGTAGAGAATATAGCCTCAGCAATGCTTCACAGTGTGTCAGAGAAGGATAGAGCCCGCCTCCTTGCAGTGAGAGCCCCTCATACAGGGGACTTTCTTTTAACTGTTCCCAACTCCAGGCTTGGCACACGCCTCGACCCACAGACCATCCGCATTGGTGTTGCCCTTTGACTTGCTGCCCCTATTCTCGCCGAACACAGGTGAATTTGTGGCAGTGAAGCAGTAGACCGATTCGGGTACCATGGTCT
>WNWK01059077.1:0-10283 GCA_009830355.1 Cherax destructor | reverse complement strand
ACACTGAGGGCGCAGACCCATTCTCTCATGTCTAGGCGACTCAGGCCAATTGCACTAAATTTGAAGGAATGAAAAATAAAACGTTGATCTACGTTCGGAGCAGTACGCGTACAAACGTATATCTACGTTTGGACAGTTTAAGGGTTAAAAATGTTAGATATTTTAGATTGGACAAATATATGAGTGGGAGGGGCTGGGTTTGATTAGTGTCGTGAGTACAGGAGTAAATTCTTAGGTAGTGGTGGTTTTGATAAGGACCTGCCTTGTATGGGCCAGTAGGCCTTCTGCAGTGTTCCTCCATTCTTATGTTCTTATGTTCTTGGAGAGATATCCTCAAGACCTTATTTATATCCCCTTTGTTAATACCCATTTTCCACTTGTATACCTCGATCATGTCTCCCCTCATTCTACGTCTTACAAGTGAATGTAATTTTAGGGTCTTCAATCTTTCTTCGTAAGGAAGATTTCTAATGCTATGTATTAATTTAGTCATTCTACGCTGAATGTTTTCTAACGAATTTATGTCCATTCTGTAATATGGAACATAAGAACATAAGAACATAAGAATGGAGGAACACTGCAGAAGGCCTACTGGCCCATACAAGGCAGGTCCTTATCAAAACCACCACTACCTAAGAATTTATTCCCGTACTCACGACACAAATCAAACCCAGCCCCTCCCACTCATATATTTGTCCAATCTCTTTAAAGCCACCCAAGGTCCTAGCCTCTATCACAGTACTCGGAAGATTGTTCCACGCATCTACAACTCTGTTCGAAAACCAGTACTTGCCTATGTCCTTTCTAAATCTAAATTTATCCAATTTAAATCCGTTATTTCTGGTTCTTACTTGGTTCGATATCCTCAGTATTTTATTAATATCTCCTTTGTTTATGCCCATCATCCACTTGTACACCTCGATGATATCTCCTTCATTCTACGTCCTCCAGAGAGTGGAGATTCAACGCTCTAAGTCTATCATCATACGGGAGATTTCTTATACTGTAAATCATTTTAGTCATTCTTCTTTGTATGTTCTCCAATGAATCTATATCCATCCTGTAGTAAGGAGACCAAAACTGAGCTGCATAATCCAAATGAGGTCTCACTAGTGATGTATAGAGCTGTAAAATAACTTTTGGACTTCTGTTGCTTATACTTCTTGAAATAAATCCTAGTAATCTGTTAGCCTTATTGCGCACACTTAGGCACTGTTGTCTTGGCTTTAGATTTCTGCTTACCATGACTCCCAAGTCTTTTCACATTCTGTATGATCAAGCTCAACTTCACCTAGTTTATAAATTCGAGGGATATTTTCATTACCAACGACAAGCACCTTACACTTGTCCACATTGAACTTCATCTGCCACTTTTCAGACCAAGACATTAATTTATCAAAATCCTCCTGGAGTTCACTGTTATCCTCCTCAGAATGAATTATACGGCCTATTTTTGTATCATCAGCAAATTTACTCATGTCACTTGCAATTCCTTCATCAAGGTCATTAATGTAAATTATGAACAACAATGGGCCCATTGTTGTTCATAATTTGGAGACCAGAACTGAGCTGCGTAATCTAGGTGAGGCCTTACTAATGATGTATAAAGCTGTAATATAACCTCTGGACTTCTGTTGATAACAATTCTTGATATAAATCCCAGTAATCTATTTGCCTTATTACGTACGCTTAGGCATTGCTGTCTTGGTTTAAGGTTGCTGCTTACGATCACCCCCAAGTCCTTCTCGCAATCTGTATGGCTAAGTTCTACGTTATTTAACTTATAAGTGCTTGGGTTATGGACACTCCCGAGCTTCAGAACCTTGCATTTATCTACATTGAACTGCATCTGCCACTTTTCTGACCACGAATTAAGTTTGTCTAAATCTTCCTGAAGTTATATGACATCTATGTTTGAATCAATTATCCTACCTATCTTCGTGTCGTCGGCGAATTTGCTCATATCACTAGTAATTCCCTCATCAAGGTCATTGATATATATTATAAATAACAATGGGCCTAAGACTGATCCCTGTGGAACACCACTTGTTACAAGTCCCCATTCGGATTTAACCCCATTTATGCACACTCTCTGCTTCCTATTGGTGAGCCATGACTCGATCCATGACAGCACTTTTCCCCCAATGCCATGAGCTGCCACTTTCTTTAACAGTCTCTGGTGAGGTACTTTATCAAAAGCCTTACTAAAGTCTAAATATACAATATCGAATTCTTTATCGTGATCAACAGCCTCAAAAGCTTTACTGAAGAAGGATAATAAATTAGATAGGCAGGAACGGCCCCTCGTGAATCCATGCTGGGTATCATTAATCAAATTATGGTTATCTAGATGGCTTCTAATAATATCAGCTATAATTGACTCTAGTAATTTGCCTACAATTGAGGTCAGGCTTATTGGGCGGTAGTTTGACGGTAGTGACTTGTCCCCTGCTTTAAAAATAGGAATTACATTAGCCATCTTCCACATATCAGACACTACACCTGTTTGAAGAGATAAATTAAAAATGTTAGATATTGGTTCACAGAGTTCCATTTTGCATTCCTTAAGAACCCTTGCAAAAAGCTCATCAGGACCCGGCGATTTATTTTGTTTCAGTCGGTCCAGCTGTTTCATAATGACCTTGACGAGGGAATTACTAGTGATATGAGCAAATTCGCTGATGACACGAAGATAGGTAGGATAATCGATTCAGACGTGGCAGCTCATGGCATTGGGGGAAAAGTGCTGTCATGGATCGAGTCATGGCTCACCTATAGGAAGCAGAGAGTGTGCATAAATGGGGTTAAATCCGAATGGGGACTGGTAACAAGTGGTGTTCCACAGGGATCAGTCTTAGGCCCATTTTATTTATAATATATATCAATGACCTTGATGAGGGAATTACTAGTGATATGAGCAAATTCGCCGACGACACGAAGATAGGTAGGATAATTGATTCAAACATAGATGTCATAGAACTTCAGGAAGATTTAGACAAACTTAATTCGTGGTCAGAAAAGTGGCAGATGCAGTTCAATGTAGATAAATGCAAGGTTCTAAAGCTCGGGAGTGTCCATAACCCAAGCACTTATAAGTTAAATAACGTAGAACTTAGCCATACAGATTGCGAGAAGGACTTGGGGGTGATGGTAAGCAGCAACCTTAAACCAAGACAGCAATGCCTAAGCGTACGTAATAAGGCAAATAGATTACTGGATTTATATCAAGAAGTGTTAGCAACAGAAGTCCAGAGGTTATATTACAGCTTTATACATCATTAGTAAGGCCTCACCTAGATTACGCAGCTCAGTTCTGGTCTCCATATTACAGAATGGACATAAATTCGTTAGAAAACATTCAGCGTAGAATGACTAAATTAATACATAGCATTAGAAATCTTCCTTACGAAGAAAGATTGAAGACCTAAAATTACATTCACTTGCAAGACGTAGAATGAGGAGACATGATCGAGGTATACAAGTGGAAAATGGGTATTAACAAAGGGGATATAAATAAGGTCTTGAGGATATCTCTCCAAGAAGAACCCGCAATAATGGATTCAAGTTAGATAAGTTTAGATTTAGAAAGGATATAGGAAAGTATTGGTTTGGAAATAGGGTAGTTGATGAGTGGAACAGTCTGCCTAGTAGGGTAGCATTGAAAATTGGGTTGAGCAAATATTCTGTTAGTGGGACGGATTGTGAAGGACCTGCCTAGTATGGGCCAACAGGCCTGCTGCAGTGTTCCTCCTTTCTTATGTTTATGTTTAGGACCTTGGGTCGTTTCAAATTTAGGTTGGATAAATTCATGAGTGAGAGGGGTTGGATTTGAGTGGGACTCGCACTTGAGTTAATGGGAGGTAATGGGAGCAATCCTATTATCTGTCTCAGTGCTGGAGGCAACGATGTTGGCAGACGTAGGAGTGAGGACCTGACTAGCAGGTTTAGGTCAGCAATAGACATAATTAGGAAGAAGGGTGGGAACCCTGTCATATGTGGTATTTTGCCAAGGAGAGGAGTTGGAAATGAATGGCTGTCCAGGGCAATTGGTGTCAATTGCTGGCTGGACAAATACTGTAAGGAAAATTCAGTAACATTCATTGACAACTGGGACCTCTTCTATGGCAGAAATGACATGTATGCCAGGGATGGGGTTCACTTATCCAGGTCTGGGGTGGGGGCACTGGCACTGCAGTGGAGGGAGCTGTTAGGGCTTTAAACTAGAAATAGTTAGTGGTATGGATTTTGGGGGAAAAACAGAGAAGTCCCAGTGTAGTAATATTATAAGTTGTAGGAGAACTAGTAATAGGCAGAATAAGGTGGATAGTGGAAAGCTAGTGACACTAGATGACAAGGACAGTAATAGGTATAGTGGAAAAACAGAGATGAGCAGGAAGGGTAAAAAGAAAGGAAGGTCTCTAAATATATATTACACCAATAGTCGTAGTGTTAGGAATAAGATGGACGAGTTGAGATTAGTTGCAAGTACGGGTAATATTGATGTTTTGCAATAACTGAGACATGGTTTAATATGAAAAATCGGACTTGCCTGCCGAATGTCACATTCAGGGTTTTAAATTGTTCCAAGTAGACAGAAGTATCGGGAAAGGGGTGGGGTGGCACTCTATGTCCGTGATCATTTAAATTGTTGCATAAAAACGGGTATAAAGTCTGAATTAACACATACAGAGTCTGTCTGGATAGAATTTTCAGAGGGGTGTGAAAAATTGATTTTAGGCGTGATTTACCGTCCTCCAAACTTAGATAGGGAACAAGGGAGACTACTTTGGGAGGAAATTGTTAAGGCCACAAGACACGATAACGTAGTAATTCTAGGGGACTTTAACTTTAGTCAGATTGATTGGAATTTCATGACAGGGAATTTAGAATCTAACGACTTTTTAGAAGTAGTTCAGGATTGCTTTTGAAGCAGTTTGTAACAGAACCTACAAGGAAATAACCTACTTGACTTGGTTCTGGCAAGCAAGGAAACCCTTGTTAATAATTTAGAAATTACAGAGGAACTCGGCTCAAGCGACCACAAGTCAATTACCTTTAGCATTGAATGGATGTATGATAGTAGGGATAATTCAGTAATGGTCCCAGATTTTCGCTAGCAGATTATAATGGACTTAGAGAACACTTATCAACTGTGGACTGGGGTGAAGAAGAGAGTATCAATATGACAGTTTTCTTAACACTATACAGGCTGCCCAAAGAACATTTATCCCGTATAAAGAAATTAGATCAAGTAGAAATGACCCAAAATGGATGAATAATAGGCTCAAATATCTTTTAGGGCAGAAAAAGGAATTTATAGGCGCATAAAAGAGGTGAGGGTCATCTTATAAATCAGTATACTGACATTAAGAGGACGTTAAAAGGGAATAAGAAAAGCTAAACGGGACTATGAAATTAAAGTTGCTAGGATTCAAAAACTAACCCAAAAGTTTTTCCAGGTTTATAGAACAAAAGTTAGGGATAAGATAGGTCCCTTAAAAATAACTTTGGGCATCTTACTGACAAGGAGAATGATATGTGCTCTATTTTTAATAATTATTTTCTCTCGGTTTTCACACAGGAAGACATTAATAATATCCCAGTAATTAATTTTTACAGAGGCCCAGAAGAAGATAAATTATGTAATATCACAGTCACTAGCGAAATGATTATGAAACAGCTGGACCGACTGAAACAAAATAAATCGCCGGGTCCTGATGAGCTTTTTGCAAGGGTTCTTAAGAATGCAAAATGGAACTCTGTGAACCAATATCTAACATTTTTAATTTATCTCTTCAAACAGGTGTAGTGTCTGATATGTGGAAGATGGCTAATGTAATTCCTATTTTTAAAGCAGGGGACAAGTCACTACCGTCAAACTACCGCCAATAAGCCTGACCTCAATTGTAGGCAAATTACTAGAGTCAATTATAGCTGATATTATTAGAAGCCATCTAGATAACCATAATTTGATTAATGATACCCATCATGGATTCACGAGGGGCCGTTCCTGCCTATCTAATTTATTAACCTTCTTCAGTAAAGCTTTTGAGGCTGTTGATCACAATAAAGAATTCGATATTGTTTATTTAGACTTTAGTAAGGCTTTTGATAGAGTACCACACCAGAGACTGTTAAAGAAAGTGGCAGCTCATGGCATTGGGGAAAAGTGCTGTCATGGATCGAGTCATGGCTCACCAATAGGAAGCAGAGAGTGTGCATAAATGGGGTTAAATCCGAATGGGGACTTGTAACAAGTGGTGTTCCACAGGGATCAGGATCTGAATCTCGGGAGTGTCCATAACCCAAGCACTTATAAGTTAAATAACGTAGAACTTAGCCATACAGATTGCGAGAGAGGACTTGGGGTGATGGTAAGAGCAACCTTAAACCAAGACAGCAATAGCCTAAGCGTATAATAAGGCAAATAGATTACTGGAGATTATACAAGCAAGTGTTAGCACAGAAGTCCAGAGGTCTATATTACAGCTTTATACATCATTAGCTAAGGCCTCACCTAGATTCGCAGCTCAGTTCTGGTCTCCATATTACAGAATGGACATAAATTCGTTAGAAAACATTCAGCGAGAATGACTAAATTAATACATAGCATTAGAAATCTTCCTTAGAAGAAGATTGAAGACCCTAAAATTACATTCACTTGTAAGACGTAGAATGAGGGAGACATGATCGAGGTATACAAGTGGAAAATGAGTATTAACAAAGGGATATAAATAAGGTCTTGGAGGATATCTCCAAGAGAGAACCCGCATAATGGATTCAAGTTAGATAAGTTTAGATTTTAGAAAGGATATAGGAAAGTATTGGAACTCTGTGAACCAATATCTAACATTTTAATTTATCTCTTCAAACAGGTGTAGTGTCTGATATGTGGAAGATGGCTAATGTAATTCCTATTTTAAAGCAGGGGACTAAGTCACTACCGTCAAACTACCGCCCAATAAGCCTGACCTCAATTGTAGCAAATTACTAGAGTCAATTATAGCTGATATTATTAGAAGCCATCTAGATAACCATAATTTGATTAATGATACCCAGCATGGATTCACGAGGGCCGTTCCTGCCTATCTAATTTATTAACCTTCTTCAGTAAAGCTTTTGAGGCTGTTGATCACGATAAAGAATTCGATATTGTTTATTTAGACTTTAGTAAGGCTTTTGATAGAGTACCACACCAGAGACTGTTAAAGAAAGTGGCAGCTCATGGCATTGGGGAAAAGTACTGTCATGGATCGAGTCATGGCTCACCAATAGGAAGCAGAGAGTGTGCATAAATGGGTTAAACCGAATGGGGACTTGTAACAAGTGGTGTTCCACAGGGATCAGTCTTAGGCCCATTGTTATTTATAATATATATCAATGACCTTGATGAGGAATTACTAGTGATATGAGCAAATTCGCCGACGACACGAAGATAGGTAGGATAATTGATTCAAACATAGATGTCATAGAACTTCAGGAAGATTTAGACAAACTTAATTCGTGGTCAGAAAAGTGGCAGATGCAGTTCAATGTAGATAAATGCAAGGTTCTGAAGCTCAGGAGTGTCCATAACCCAAGCACTTTAAGTTAAATAACGTAGAACTTAGCCATACAGATTGCGAGAAGGACTTGGGGTGATGGTAAGCAGCAACCTTAAACCAAGACAGCAATGCCTAAGCGTACGTAATAAGGCAAATAGATTACTGGGATTTATATCAAGAAGTGTTAGCAACAGAAGTCCAGAGGTTATATTACAGCTTTATACATCATTAGTAAGGCCTCACCTAGATTACGCAGCTCAGTTCTGGTCTCCATATTACAGAATGGACATAAATTCGTTAGAAAACATTCAGCGTAGAATGACTAAATTAATACATAGCATTAGAAATCTTCCTTACGAAGAAAGATTGAAGACCCTAAAATTACATTCACTTGTAAGATGTAGAATGAGGGAGACATGATCGAGGTATACAAGTGGAAAATGGGTATTAACAAAGGGGATATAAATAAGGTCTTGAGGATATCTCTCCAAGAGAGAACCCGCAATAATGGATTCAAGTTAGATAAGTTTAGATTTAGAAAGGATATAGGAAAGTATTGGTTTGGAAATAGGGTAGTTGATGAGTGGAACAGTCTGCCTAGTAGGGTTATTGAAGCTAGGACCTTGGGTAGTTTCAAATTTAGGTTGGAAAATTCATGAGTGAGAGGGTTGGATTTGAGTGGGACTCGCATGAGTGGGTAGAATTGTCAAAGCTTATTTCTTGGGTAGCATTGAAAATTGGTTGAGCAAATATTCTGTTAGTGGGACGGATTGTGATGGACCTGCCTAGTATGGGCCAACAGGCCTGCTGCAGTGTTCCTCCTTTCTTATGTTCTTATGTTCTTAGGGTAGTTGATGAGTGGAACAGTCTGCCTAGTAGGGTTATTGAAGCTAGGACCTTGGTGTTTCAAATTTAGGTTGGATAAATTCATGAGTGAGAGGTTGGTTGAGTGGGACTCTGCATGAGTGGGTAGAATTGTCAAAGCTTATTTCTTGGGTAGCATTGAAAATTGGTTGAGCAAATATTCTGTTAAGTGGGACGGATTGTGATGGACCTGCCTAGTATGGGCCAACAGGCCTGCTGCAGTGTTCCTCCTTTCTTATGTTCTTATGTTCTTATGAGTTGAGATTAGTTGCAAGTACTGGTAATATTGAAGTTTTTGCAATAACTGAGACTTGGTTTAATATGAAAAATCGGGTTATATTACAGCTTTATACATCATTAGTAAGGCCTCACCTAGATTATGCAGCTCAGTTCTGGTCTCCATTTTACAGAATGGATATAAATTCGTTAGAAAACATTCAGCGACGAATGACAAAGTTAATTCATAGCATTAGAAATCTTCCGTATGAAGAAAGATTGAAGACCCTTATATTACATTCACTTGTAAGACGAAGAATGAGGGAGACATGATCGAGGTATATAAGTGGAAGATGGGTATTAATAGGGGATATAAATATGGTCTTGAGGATATCTCTCCAGAGAGAACCCGCAATAATGGATTCAAATTGGATAAGTTTAGATTTAGAAAGGATATAGGAAAATATTGGTTTGGAAATAGGGTAGTTGATGAGTGGAACAGTCTGCCTAGTAGGGTCATTGAAGCTATGACCTTGGGTAGTTTCAAATTTAGGTTGGATAAATTCATGAGTGAGAGGGGTTGGATTTGAGTGGGACTCCGCACTTGAGTTAATAGAATCTTCAAAGCTTATTTCTTGGGTAGAATTGAAAATTAGGTTGAGGGAATTATTCTGTTAGTGGGATGGATTGTGAAGGACTTGCCTAGTATGGGCCAACAGGCCTGCTGCAGTGTTCCTCCTTTCTTATGTTCTTATGTAGATAAATGCAAAGTTCTAAAGCTCGGGAATGTTCATAACCCTAGCACCTACCAGCTTAATAATGTTGAACTCAGCCGTACAGAATGCGAAAAGGATCTGGGGTTATGGTAAGCAGTAACCTCAAACCGTCAGCAATGCCTAAGCGTAAGAAACAAAGCAAATAGATTACTGGGATTTATATCAGAAGAGTCTGTCTGGATAGAATTTTCAGAGGGGCATGAAAAATTGATTTTAGGTGTGATATACCGTCCCCCAAACTTAGATAGGGACCAAGGGAGACTACTATGGGAGGAAATTGTTAAGCCAAAATGCATGATAACGAGTTATTCTGGGTGACTTCAACTTTAGTCAAATTGATTGGAATTTTTTGACTGGGAATTTAGAATCTAACGACTTCTTAGATGTAGTTCAAGATTGTTTTTGAAGCAGTTTGTGACAGAACCTCGGGGGAAATAACCTGCTTGACTTAGTTCTGGAAACAAGGAAACCCTTGTTAATAATTTAGAAATTACAGAAACTCGGCGCAAGCGACCACAAATCAATTACCTTTGGCATTGAATGGAAGTTTCATAGTACGAATAACTCAGTAACGGTCCCAGATTTTCGCTTAGCAGATTACAATGGACTTAGAGAACACTTATCATCTGGGACTGGGAATGAAGATAGCCATCAATATGACAGTTTTCTGAAACTATACATGCTGCCCAAAAAAACATTTATCCCATATAAAGAAATTAGATCGAATAGAAATGACCCAAAATGGATGAATAAAGGCTCAAATATCTTTTAGGGCAGAAGAAAGAGTTTAAAGGGGTATCAAAAGAGGTGAGGGTCATCTTTATGAGTCAGTATATTGACATTAAGAGGACGTTAAAAAGGGGATAAGAAAAAACCAAACGGG
>WNWK01059076.1:0-10283 GCA_009830355.1 Cherax destructor | reverse complement strand
TGTTTGAATGCCTTCTTCCATAATTTATCTACACGATCCCACTGTCTTCATTTCCGTCAGTCTCTCATTAGCACGTGTATCTCCGCCTCGATAGCGGATATTCTTCGCATTATGGACAACTTCCTACACTAATGCCCCAATGCATCCGTGGATCCGTTTTCTTATCCTCTGTTAAGAAATACATTCATTAACTAAATTAATGACTGGTAAGAATATTTCATTGCTAAATAATGGTAAGAATATTCACAGTTTACTAATTCATCAGAAAGACAACCTATGGGGTATAATATGAATTCGACCTTATGGGATAATATTTCACAGTTTACTAATTCATCAGAAAGGCGAAACCCTATGGGATAATATTCCTTAACTAAATAATATTCCTTAACTAAATAATATTCCTTAACTAAATAATATTCCTTAACTAAATAATATTCTTAACTAAATAATATTCCCTAATCTAAATAATATTCCCTTAACTAAATAATATTCCTTAACTAAATAATATTCCTTAACTAAATAATATTCCTTAACTAAATAATGGTAAGAATTTCAACTCACCATTCTTCATGATGTAGCTGGATTCACAGATGACGTCCGACACACTTGAAGAATGGAAACACAATAGTGACTCTGCCTGCCTACCTCCTTTCCTTATATGATTCATCTCCCCCCCCCCTCGTAAGGGGGGGGTGATTAGGGGTTCATCTACATTTTTCTATAAAATCACCTTTATGCACACACACCCAAGGTAGATTTTCTGACCTATATTTATTTTAGAGAGGAAATACTGTGTGGTCACGTGATGTTCACCCGCGACCTCACTGCCCACCTGCGTCTCTAAGATACAAACAAGAGCAGGTGTGAACTCGCACAAATGCAGCCGGGACATGAAGCGAGGTCACCTGCGATCATTTTTTTCTAATTTAATATCATTAATCATCTTTATGCAGACAAGGCAGATTTCTAACCTATATTTAGAGAGAAAATAATGTTACTCCAAGACCACCTGCATCTCTAAGATACAAACAAGAGCAGGTGTGAACTCGCACAAATGTAGCCCGGACAAGATGCGAGCTCACCTGCGGTCATTTTTTTCTAATTTAATATCATTAATCATCTTTATGCAGCCAAGAGCAGGTGTGAGGGAGCACAAATGTAGCCGGGACAAGATGCTAGGTCACCTGCGGTCATATTTTTCTAATTTAATATCATCAATCATCTTTATGCAGACAAGGCAGATTTCTGCCCTATATTTTAGAGAGAAAATATTGTGTGGCCACCTGCATCTTAGAGATGCAGGTGTGAGGGAGATCTTTTCTCTCGATAATTTAAAAGAATTAACGTGGCGACACTTCAGTTTCCCTCTTAATGCTGATATATATCTTGAAAATTCATTAATATTTGTAGTATACCTTATATCTCTACGGTAAACACAAATTGGTTTCTCCCTAGAGATATGGTAAAAAATTTCGATATCACTAAAAATGAACTTGAAAGCATACACTGCTGCTGATGTTGATATATTTCGTTATCCAGCCAGAATTATCATTGCTGGTTATTCGAATAGTGGCATACATGGATACATGGATTTTTCAAATTTCAGTCCTAATCATCCCTTATATGATAATAGTAGGAAAGGAGAATTAGGTTTATTGAAATCTGAAATGTGTGATTATAATATTAGTGAATTAGTAGCTCTGAAAGCTAAAATGTACTCTGTAAAGATTGCTGGAAGATCAAATACTGTCAGCAGAGCCAAGGGTATTCCATCTCATTTCATGCCACTATTAACTCATGAAAGATATAAGAATGTTTTGAAAAATGTAGATAAGGAATTATTTACCTGTAAATCTATAAGTAACGTAAAAGGTGAAATATGTACAGTAAAAATAAAAAAGAGAGGCTTGTCAGCCTTTGATGATAAAAGGTATCACTTGGATACCAAGAAATCCTTGGCTTATGGACACCCTGATATTCCACCATCTAAACGTAGGAGAATAGATTGATCCCCCTGTGTTGAGCTGAACAAAATGCTTAGAATTTTTTTTGAAGAGTCTTTTACGATGTTATGTTTTTCCTATGTTAATGTAAGACTGAAAAATGTATGTTTTTCCTATGTTAGTCGAAAATGTATATGTATTAATAAAATAAATAAATGAAAAATGTGTATTAGTGTTAACCTAATTTTAGCTCGTTTAACTTAAAGAGAGACCCCATAGGGATGCTTGTCCGAGGAAATATTGTGACGTCACATCACACCTGGGCTCGCTTGATTGAACTTGTCCTTTTAGCTCATTTTAACTTAAAGAGAGGAAGTACTGTGATGACGTCGCACCACACCTGGGCTCGCTTGATTGAACTTGTTGTACTCTTCTCATGTTTAAGCTTGTCCGAGGAAATATTGTGACGTCACACCACACCACTTTTAAAAAGCGCTGCAGAAGGCAGCTCGGGGCGCTCGACGCGGAAGGGTGCGGGCGGGCGAAAAAAAAAAAAAAATATGGGGAAGTGGGGTATCGGAAGTGGGGTGGGTCGACCGGAAGTGGGGGCGGAAGGGGGTGACCGGAAGTGGGGGTGACCGGAAGTGGGGTGGGGGACCGCCGCCATTTTGAGGATCTCAGAAGAAATGTACACTACTAATAGCTACACATTATATTTTTTTGTCTGCTTTGATAAATTCACGAAGCCGTGTATAATGGGGCTTTATGCTTAAATATTTTAGTGGACTTTTGTAGCAAATATTTATGAAAACTTTTTGCTGCCTCAATTCTAGGTTGACAGTGTTATATATAGGCAAATAAAACATGTATTTTTCTTGCCAATAACCTTAACTCTGGTATGTTGTTCTCAGTCGTCTTAACCAGGTTCTAGTACACAACCTGTGTAGTTCTGGTATTAACCATGCTCTGGTACACAGTACCTCTGTAGTTCTGGTATTAACCATGCTCTGGTACACAGTATCTCTGCTGTTCTGGTATTAACCATGCTCCGGTACACAATATCTCTGTAGTTCTGGTATTATACGTCTCTTGCACTGGGTTCATCAGAAAAGACTTTTTTAATATAGAGAAAGACATGCATTACCGTATAGCCTCTTTAAGGGGGGCTCCTTGTCTAAGGGGGCTCCTTCCCTATCCCATCCTCCCCATCTCCCTTTTTGCCCTTTCATCCCCCATTCAATCTGTAGCCTCTGGGTCCTCCCTCTGGCATTATGGTTTCTAGGTAGGGGGATGTGTGTCGGGGTTCCTCCCGCTCCGTGGGGTTCCTCTGGAGTGGTGTAGTTTGCCGTGGAATCTGGATCATTTGGAGGCGCCCTGCTGCCTTCCCGGATTTCCAGGAGGTGGGCGGGTGTCGGGCAGGTGACGGGGGTATCTCCTCCACTGAGGTGGCTTGGTGGATGTGAGGTTGCTATCCCTGAGCTCTGGTTTACTGGGGTGAAGGGTAGGGTATGGCACGGCTTCCAAGCTGCATCTGCACTGCTGGCGCTGTCGAGAGGGCAACTTACGGCCTTTCATGCCTTCTAGTTACTGTCCCTCTTCCTTTTTTTTCTTTTCTTCTTTCTTTTTTTCATTAAAATAATAAGAAAGTACCACCATCATGAAGTTTTCGTTCCATGACCCCCATCCTCATCCCAAGACCCTTTTTGTTACCGCATCCTGTTCTGGCCTGGCTTCGTTATTGTACCATTCCCCAGACTTTTCCCGTACCCCTGTACCTTCTGCTGGTGACACTTCGTCACCTGCTCCAGGTGCCGAGGCTCCGCCCATTTATTCTAGTGCCTCTGCCCCTTGCACGTTTTTAACTATGCATCCGGCTTCCCCAAATACGGTGGGCCGGTTTTTGGATCACCAACCTGCCTCAGGTCGGGCCACCTTCAATCCTACGCCTAAACGTTCCAGACCATTTGCTGACGACGGTCCTTTGATTTCTGCTCATTCCACCCAGAAACGACCTACACGACATCCACTCCCTTTACGCATCATGTTTACAAGTACAAAGTGGACCAAATTCTTTTCCATGCAACCGACGTCTCCACCTGATTATCTTTCAGACCACAGTATCGGTAAAGGTCTTTTACGACATGTTGGCCAAAATATATATCCTTCCACGCTCTTCAGAGTGGTATGCGCATCGTTACAGTTCAGAACGCAGGCCAAGCTCATGATCTTTCCAATCTTACTTCCACTGATATCGTCTCTATCACAGTTCACAAGCACGCTGCTCTCAGTTCTTGCAGTGGTACGGTGGTCTTACCATATACCATTGTACAGTGTGTTTTTCTGTCTTGCGGTGATGATATTTTAGAGCAATTAGCCCTTCAGAACCTTCTGATTCTCAAAGTGGATACGCACACAGAAATCACTCCATACGAAAGCAAAAGACTTGGCAGACGGTGCAACGTATCCCCAGTGAAAAGTAGGGGCGCCACTGGTACACTAAGAGAAAACACAATAAGTGTCCGGGGCCCAAGACTGTTCAACAGCCTCCCACCAGCCATAAGGGGCACTACCAGTAGACCCCTGGTTGTCTTCAAGAGGGAGCTGGACAGATACCTAAAGTCAGTGCCAGATCAGCCGGACTGTGGTTCGTACGTTGGACTACGTGCAGCCAGCAGTAACAGCCTCGTTGATCAGGCCATGATCCACAGGGAGGCCCTCCAGGTAGACTCCTCCACATAATATGTCCTGCCCGCTCGCGGGCGGAGGTGCTTTCCCAGTAACATCGCCCGCTTAACCTTTGTCGTGAACTCCCGTTCTCTGTTTATATTGCAGAACATTGCCTAGGGGTCCATAAAGTGATCCCTACACCCCAACAGTGTCGAAATTGTTGGCGCTTCAGACATCCAGCTAAATACTGCAGGTCTTCGGCGGGGTGCCCGGTCTGCGGTGCCGCTGATCATGCTGATACATCTTGCAGACTTCCCTCCACTTGTCTTAAATGCAACGAAACTCATTCTTCTTTTTCCCGTCAATGTCAGGTCTATCTTAATGAACTTGCAAATACATGGTAGGCTGTCTCGTCCATTCAGGAGAATCTTCCTCGTGTTCCTTATTCTCGCCTACCAGCTCCTCCGGTGCCGTGTATTCTGGGTCACCGTCCAATTTGCTTACCCACCTTCTCTTCTACATCTTTTTCTCTCTGCTGTTTTCAGTCTGCGATGCCTGCACACTCACCTCTTCGCCATCACCTAGTAACCTCTCTAAGCCCAATCTCTCAATTCCTCGTATTAATTCTCAACAGTTTTCCTTTCCGGTCTCGGTACCAGTTACCTCCTTCAACTCGTGTTCCTATTCTCTGTCACTCTCTGCCACCAGCTCCTTCCCAGTACCCTTCAGCCTCTTCCTCTCTGTTTCACCCGGACTTTTTCCCCGCATCTCTCGTCATACCCTCCTCTCAGCCTCTTGGTTTCTTCCACAGTCTACCTATATCTCTTCTCTACTCATGTTCTAAGTCATGTACGGCATTTCCTTCTTGACTTATCTGACTTTTGAGAACGAACCTCCGCTTCCCTCCAGCCCTTCTATTTTCATAACCCTGCAAATATTCTTCGTATCATTCGATTCCTTCTTGTCATGCTTCGCCCTCCACATTGATAACCCACTAGCAGTAGATTTTATCGCTTCTCATTGTTGGCATACCTATCTTTGTGAATATTGACTTATTTACAATGAAATATTCTTGGCCTCAGGGGTAATCGGGGAGAGCTGCAGGTGTTGATCTCCCAGTTTTCCCTATGTGTCGGGTTACAAGAGCCTAATGTTCGTTCAGCTATTATCCGTCCCATTTCGGGCTAAGTGCTGTTGCATTCTTCTGATCCTTTTCCTGATGAATCTTTTTATGAGAGTGCACTTCTTGTGCGCGTTGGTATACCTTTCAACAGGTCTTTGTTTGTTCTCTGCTGCATTATACTGGAGCCCGTATTTATTTACACATGTGGTATACAGTTTGCTCTCTATATCTCTCCCCTTCCCGTGCATTCTGTATCTCTGATGTTGCGTTCTTGATCTCTTCTCTACCGCTGCCCATCTTGTTGTTAGGTGATTTTAACGCTCACCATCATCTTTGGGGAGGGTCCCACTGACTCTTCTCACTTCTCATCCTCTTCATGTTTTAAATACGGGTGTTCCCACCCATTTTGACTCTCGCACTCAGTCTCTTTCTTGCATTGATCTTTCTATCTGTTCCTCGTCAATTGCCCTTGATTACGCTTGGTCTCTTCTCCCGGATTTGCACGACAGTGATCACTTTCCTATTATACTTACTTCTACTATGTATTCCCGAGCGCCTCGTAGCCCCGTTGGCAAATTGGACGAGTGAATTGCGACTTATAATCTTATCTTACCGCTTTATGTAAGGACCCTTCTTCGTCCTCTATTGATGAGATGGTGCACCAGTTTTCGACCTTAGTTTTGACTGTAGTGTCACGTTCTATTTCTCAAACCTCAGGGAGGCATTCTCAGAAATGCGTGCCATGGTGGTCTCCTGTGTGTGCTCGTGCTGTACATTTGAAACGTGCTGCGTGGGGCCATTATCGATATAATCGTACTGGAGATCTTTTGGATTTTAAGCGTGCAAGGGCAGTCATACACGATGCTAAGCTCACTTGTTGGCAAGACTACGACCCCTGGCTGTCTTCAAGAAGGCACTGGACAGACAGGCACCTAAAGTCAGTACCTGACCAACCGGGCTGTGGTTCGTACGTCAGTTTGCATGCGGCCAACAGTAACAGCCTGGTTGATCAGATACGGTTCTTTCCCTGTGTGTGCGGTTTGGAAGAAGGTACGGAAGTTGTGTGGCAAGTACACTCCGGACCCAGCTTCCGTTTTGCAGGTTGCTGATGTTAGTGTTGTGGAACCTCTTGAGGTTGCCATGGAAATCAGGAACTATCTTGTCCGTGTCTCCCAAGGGCTTCACTTTTGTCCTTCGTTTCTCGCTTCTTAGTCTACCAGGGAGCAATTGCCCTTGGATTTCTCTTCTAATGGGATGGAGCCACATAACGTTTCTTTTACTCTCTTAGAGCTAGAGTCCACGCTTTCCGTTTGCCTGTCATCGGCAGCTGGGCCCGATAATATACATATCCGTATGCTGCAGCATCTGCATTCTACAACCCTTGCAGTCCTTTTACGCCTTTTCAATCTTATTTGGACGCGAGGGGTTCTCCCTCAACAATGGAAACCTGCCATTGTACTTCTGTTTCGCAAACCAGGCACCTCGGGGCATGATACCTCTCACTATCGTCCCAGTGCTCTGACCAGTGTAGTCTGCAAGGTGATGGAACGATTGGTGAATGGAAGTCTGATACGGTATTTCGAGACTCGCAATAGTCTTTCTTCTCGCCAATATGGCTTTCGCAAAGGCCGCTCTCTTTGGACCCCTTGCTCCACTAAGATACGTATGTGCGAAATGCCTTTGCTAATAAACATTCCGCCTTAGCAGTCTCTCTTGATCTTGTGAAGGCATATGACACCACTTGGAGGTATAACATCTTAGCCCAAGCCTACTCCTTAGGCCTCCGCGGAAATCTACTAACTTTCTTTGCTGCTTTCTTATCTGAAAGACATTTTCGTGTCCGTGTTGTGTCCTTAGTACTACCCTTTTTCTCTTGGCTATTAATGACCTACTTTCCGTTCATCTATCGCATATTTGATTATCACTTTATGTGGATGACTTCGCTATAGCTTACGCAGGCGCTGACTGTCGCCTGGTAGCGGCCTCTCTTCAGTATGCGATTGACCGTGTTTCCCATTGGGCCACTCCTCATGGTTTTAAATTTTCTAGTACGAAAACCCATTTCATTACCTTCACTAGACGTCCTCTTGTCCCAGATATGTAATTGTATCTACACGGCTCACGTATCCCAAAATGTAATACGGTCAAGTTTCTTGGTCTTCTATTCGATCGCCAGTTGACATGGAAACCTCATATTTCCTATTTGAAGGCAGCTTGCCATGGTCGACTGAATCTCCATAAAATTATTGCGCATCGTTCATGGGGAGCAGATCGCCGGACTCTCCTCCGTTGGCATTCCACACTAGTCTTGTAAAGCCGGATTATGACGACAGGTTTCTCCTACAACTTTTCTTGATCCTTTATCATCAGGCTAGTAGCCTTGGTACTTTGTTATTCCGTTGAAGCTCTATGTTAAGGCAATGTTCCTTAGCAGCTTGCTAAGGAAGGAACATGCCTTGACATCAGGGCTACGAGCTGGTGAACAAGTCACCAGGAAAGCCCTGATGATAAGGCGATCTATTAGAAAGGTTTAGAGCCATAGCCTTGTTACTTTGTCCGCTCCCATGACCTTCGTGTTTCTTCCACGCATAGGTTGGTTTCAGACGTTACTAGAAGCCAGTTATTTGTTAGAACATAAGAAAAAAGGAACACTGCAGCAGGCGAGGCAGGTCCATCACCCCCCGGCTTAGACCCGACCACCTGGAGTTAACCCTCTCCAGGTAAACTCCAGGTAGTCAGGTCACTTCCACTTAGGGAATTAGCACGGCATCTGACTTAGTAGCACAAGCTAGTCAGGTCCAACTCACACCCACCCACACCCACTCATGTATTTATCTAACCTATTTTTAAAACTACACAACGTCCTAGCCCCTATGACGGTACTTGGAGTTTGTTCCACTCATCCACAACTCTATTACCAAACCAGTGCTTTCCTATATCCTTCCTGAATCTGAACTTTACCAACTTGAAACCATTGCTGCGAGTCCTGTCTTGGCTGGATATTTTCAGCACGCTATTTACATCCCCTTTATTTATTCCTGTTTTCCATTTATACACCTCAATCATATCCCCTAATTCTACGCCTTTCTAGAGAGTGGAGATTCAAGGTCCTCAGTCTATCCTCATAGGGAAGATTTCTGATACATGGGATCAACTCTGTCATCCTCCTCTGTACGTTTTCCAGTGAATTTATATCCATTCTGTAATAAGGTGACCAGAACTGTGCAGCATAATCTAAATGAGGCCTAACCAAAGATATATAGAGTTGAAGAACAACCTACTGAGGACTTCTAGTGTTATTATGACTTCTTTTGATATGAAGCCAAGAGATTCTGTTAGCTTTGTTAGTTGGCATTTTGGTTATTTTCCTGCCCAGGAACGGCCCCTCTATCTTTAGTAAAACACAGGGTTTGTTGAGATTTTCATTAATCAATTTCATCCCTTTTGGTCAATTAGTTGATTCCATAAATTTACCAACTATGAAGGGAGTAAGATTAAATGTTGGTTTTCATAGTTCAGAGGCTAGGACCTGTCACCTACCCTTGTAAATAAAGTTATTATAATTTGCCCTTTTCCACTTGTCAGGCACTATGCCAGTTTGTAGTGATATATTGAAAATATTTGCCAAGGTTTGCTAAGTTCCTCTTTACATTCCTTTAAAACTCTTGCAAACAGTTCATCAGGGCCTGGGGATTTGTTAGGTTTTATTTTCTCTATTTGTCTGAGGACCATATCACTAGTTACCCCAATCGAGCATAGTCTATTATCTTCCTGTTCTACATAATTTATTATTTCTGGAATTCCGCTAGTATCTTCCTGAGTTAAAACTGAGAGGAAGTAAGTATTGAAAATTTCACACATATCCTTATCACTGTCCGTGATCTGTTCTGAGTTACTCTTAAGTGGGCCTATCTTGTCCCTAATCTTACTTCTGTATACCTGAAAGAACCCTTTTGGGTTAGTCTTCGAATTCCTTGCGACCTTAGCCTCACAATCCCTTTATGCTTTTCTTATTCCTTTTTTTTATTTCTCTCTTTAATTGAAAATATTGATTTCTTATCTGTCCATCTCCTCTTTTGATACGCCTATATATGCCTCTCTTTTGACCAATGAGATGTTTTAATCTATTGTTCATCCATTTAGGATAATTTTTGTTAGATCTAATTTACCTACTCGGAACAAAAGTTGTCTGGGCAGCTAGAACTACGCTCTGGAAAACGTCATATTGGCAACCAAAACCACCTACCTGACCCAATTTAGCCCACCTAGGTAATTTCTCAGCCCCATGAATCGGCTAATGAAACTGGCGAATATATTCCCTTGATATATTGAAACTAAGTATTTGTGACTGCTTTCCCCAAGCTTTCATTAACCTCAAGATTATCAATTAGTGATTCCTTGTTGGCAAGAACCAAATAAGCAAGTTGCCACCTCTAGTTGGTTCTGTCACAAACTGTTTAAAAACAATCCTGAACCGTATCAAGAAAGTCACTAGACTCATAGATTACCTGTCACATTGTTCCAATCAATTTGTCTAAAGTTAAAATCTT
>WNWK01059075.1:0-10284 GCA_009830355.1 Cherax destructor | reverse complement strand
ACCCACTCTCCCTGCATCCTACAATAACCTGCAGCACTGTATAACCCCTGTGGTTTAGCGCTTGTATTTGATTATAATAATAATTTACCTTCCCTTCTTGCTGATGGACCCTCCTTTAATCCTGACTCTCTCATTGACTTTTTGACAGAAACTGACTTGCTACACAAACTCTAAAGATTATACCCCTAGCACATCCCTCAGTTCCTTCTACCTCGATCTCTTGCTACCCTCTATCCCTGCACTATCCACTGCCCTTCTGCACTTCATACCCTACTAATCATCCCTCTCCCTCTTACAACCCATTCTCCCTGCATCCTGTCCTGCCGAGCCGCGCTGTACAACCCCTGTGGTTTAGAGCTTCTTTTGATTATAATAATAATAATATAACTACTGGCCACATATTTTAAGCTCACCATGTAATGTGCATCACCAATGTATCTGTGTAAGAGAGGAGAAACAGCACACTATGTGTGGGGCAGCCATGTCAACTACTGTGTTGTTGTTGTTTTTGTTAAGGGCCCCCGAGAGGTGGTGCAGTATTGTTTTCTGCTGCTGTTTCCCTCAGGAGCAGTATCACTACAATACCACTATCACAATAGTGAAGTACGTATTATTAACTATTACAACCCTTGCTAATATACAGGGTCTAAAGCCAGCAACAAACAACAAGGTACCCTACATTCGTGGACTGCTTACAGAGTCAAATGCTATGTTTGCGGCTTTCACAGAGACCCACATAAGAGATCACTTGGACAATGAAATATGGATCCCGGCTACAACCTATACAGGTGTGACAGAGTGAACAGGCAAAAGGGGTTGGCCTGTATATCACAGAGTCACTTATATGTTCAGAACTACTAAATGCCTCAAATGATGTAGTTGAAGTATTAGCAATAAAGGTCGAGAATCAAAACCTGGTCATCGTGGTTGTCTACAAGCCCCCGGATGCAACGTCCCAACAATTCCAGGAACAGCTTCTGAAAATTGACCACTGTCTGGAAAATCTTCCAGCTCCTGCCCCCAACATCTTGCTACTGGGGATTTCAACCTCAGGTACCAAAAATGGAGGAACATTGCAAACTATGTGGTAGCAGAGATAACACCAGGAGGCATCTCAGATGAAAATTCACACATGCATGAACTTTTAAATCTCTGCACCAAGTTCACCTTAAACCAGCAAATAGTAGAGCCCACAAGATTAGAGAATACGCTGGACCTCATCTTCACCAACAATGATGATCTGATACGAAATGTCATCATATCAAAAACAATATACTCAGATCACAACATAATAGAGGTCCAGACATGCATGCGGGGAGCCCCAGATCAACAAAATGTGATCAGCCGTGAGGGAGCTTTCTCCAAATTCAACTTCAATAACAAAAACATAAGGTGGGACCAAGTAAACCAAGTCCTAAATGATATAAACTGGGAAGATTGCCTAAGCATCACGGATCCCAACCTATGTCTAGAACAAATTATCTCTGTGGTACTTGAGGTTTGCTCAAGGCAAATTCCCTTAAGGAAAAGGAGGAGAAGATGCAAACTAGAAAGAGAGAGGCGCTCCCTATACAGGCGAAGGCACAGAATAACGGAGCGGCTACAGGAGGCCAATATCTCTGAAATACGTAGGGAGACACTAGTCAGAGAAATAGCAAACATCGAATTAAAACTAAAGGAATCTTATAGGAATCAAAACCCCTGTGGTTTAGCGCTTCTATTTGATTATAATAATAATAATATAGGAATCAAGAGACACAGGAAGAACTAAGAGCCATAAATGAAATTGAAAGAAACCCTAAGTATTTCTTTTCCTATGCAAAATCAAAGTCGAGAACAACAACCAGTATTGGGCCCCTACTTAAACCGGATGGGTCCTACACAGATGACAGCAAGGAAATGAGTGAGTTACTTAAATCCCAGTATGACTCAGTCTTTAGCGAGCCACTAACCAGACTGAAAATCGAAAACCTAAATGATTTTTTTATGAGAGTGCCACAGAATTTGACAGACGCATGCCTCTCTGACATCATCATGACGCCAAATGACTTCGAAAAGGCAATAAATGACATGCCCATGCACTCCGCTCCAGGCCCAGACTCATGGAACTCCGTGTTCATCAAGAACTGCAAGAAGCCCCTATCACATGCTTTTAACATCCAATGGAGAGGGAGCATGGACACTGGGATCGTCCCGCAGCTACTAAAAACAACAGACATAGCCCCGCTCCACAAAGGGGGCAGTAAAGCAATAGCAAAGAACTACAGACCAATTGCGCTAACGTCCCATATCATAAAACTCTTTGAAAGGGTTCTAAGAAGCAAGATCGCCACCCATCTTGATACCCATCAATTGCACAACCCAGGACAGCATGGGTTTAGAGCAGGCCGCTCCTGTCTGTCCCAACTACTGGACCACTACGACAAGGTCCTGGATGCTCTAGAAGATAAACAGAATGCAGATGTTATATACACAGATTTTGCAAAAGCCTTTGACAAGTGTGACCATGGTGTAATAGCACACAAAATGCGTGATAAAGGCATAACAGGAAAAGTTGGTAGATGGATCTATAATTTCCTAACACGTAGAACACAAAGAGTAGTAGTCAACAGAGTAAAGTCTGAGGCAGCTACTGTGAAAAGCTCTGTTCCACAAGGCACAGTACTTGCTCCCATCCTATTCCTCATCCTCATATCAGACATTGACAGGGATATAAACCACAGTGCTGTGTCTTCCTTTGCAGATGACACCCGAATCTGTATGACAGTGTCCACCGTTGAAGACACTGCAAGACTCCAAGCAGACATAAACCAAATCTTTAAATGGGCTGCAGAAAACAATATGAAGTTCAATGATGAGAAATTTCACAGAAAACGTGAAGAAATTAAAATCTCATCGGAGTACAAAACTAATTCCAACCACACAATAGAGCGAAAAACTAATGTCAAAGACCTGGGAGTGATCATGTCAGAGGATCTCACCTTCAAGGACCATAACAAAGTAGCAACCAGGGATGCCAAGCCCATGTTGACACTTTACAGATCGCTTGTTCTATCTAGGCTGGAATATTGCTGCACACTAACTGCACCTTTCAAGGCGGGTGAAATTGCTGACCTTGAAAATGTGCAGAGAACCTTCACCGCACGCATAAGTGCGATAAACCACCTCAACTACTGGGAACACTTGAAGTTCCTAAACCTGTACTCTCTAGAACGCAGGCGGGAGAGATACATTATTATATACACATGGAAAATTCTCGAGGGCTTAGTACCAAACTTGCACACAAAAATCACTCCCTACGAAAGCAAAGACTCGGCAGGCGATGTAACATCCCCCAATGAAGAGCAGGGGTGCCACTAGCACGTTGAGGACAACACAATAAGTGTGGGGGGCCCAAGATTGTTCAACTGCCTCCCAGCATACATCAGGGGATTACCAACAAGCCCTGGCTGTCTTCAAGCAGGCACTGGACAGGCACCTCAAGTCGGTACCGGATCAGCCGGGCTGTGGTTCGTACGTTGGACTGCGTGCGGCCAGCAGTAACAGCCTGGTTGATCAGGCCCTGGTCCAACAGGAGGCCTGGTCACAGACCGGGCCAGGGGGCGTTGACCCCTGGAATTCTCTCAGGTAGACTCCAGGTAGATAATAACTATTATCAAGAAGCGGTATATTTAGGTATTGTATATATGTGTCATATGTTGCCTGGGTTGTTTATTGTTTATATATTGTGTTACTGATGTTTTCCATGATAAGTTCATAATACACTTTTAAGTGAACGAGGTTTTGATATTGAGTATAGCCAGGTGAAAGTGGACAGTTATCACTTGTGGTGGTGGGGGGGGGGGAGTGTAAGCAATACTGTGTTTGTACCATTATATTATTTTATAAAACCATTGTGCATGTGTAGCACTGTACTTAGCGGCAGAGTGTAGGCTGTGTCAGCTTAGTTTTACTGACGTTATGTATAATGTATTTAGCACTTCTTTTTGATAATAAACAAAATAATAATAATGTATGATAATTTTTTTCAGTAGATTGTGTTTACCTGGAGAGGATTTAGGGGGTCAACGCCCCCGCGGCTCGGTCTAAGACCAGGCCTCATGGTGGATCAGGGTCTGATCAACCAGGTCGCTACTGCCAGCCGCACCCAAACTGACGTACGCACCACAGCCTGGTTGGTCAGGTACTGACTTTAGGTGCCTGTCCAATGCCTTCTTGAGGACAGCCAGGGGTCTATTGGTAATCCCCCAAATGTATGCTGGGAGGCAGTTGAATAGTCTTGGGGCCCCTGACACTTATGGTGTTGTCTCTCAGTGTACTCGTGGCGCCCCTGCTTTCATTGGGGGAATGTTGCATCTTCTGCCGAGTCTTTTGCTTTCATAGGGAATGATTTTCGTGTGCAGGTTTGGTACCAATCCCTCCAGGACCTTCCAAGTGTATATTATCATGTATCTCTCGCCTGCATTCCAGGGAATACAGATCAAGGACCTTCAACCGTTCCCAGTAATTTAGGTGCTTTATCGTACTTATGTGTGCTGTGAAAGTTCTTTGTAGTGACAATGTTGATTTCTTGTTCAGCACCATTGTAATTGTTACATATTAATATGTGTACCTACCTTCGTATATTTGTACAAAAAGTTTTAAATAAAATATAAAATAAAAATACCTTCAAATATATTGTGGCAGCAAAACTCATTACTGAATCTTGTTGGGACGCAGTAGGTGAAGGCGATACCAATTTCGACCTGTGATTTTTCTCTCGTCCGATTTCTTCCATTTTCGATGTACGTGAAGTAATATTCTTGAATTTTGTTGTGTAAGTTCCAATAAGATAGCCCAAAAAAAGTGAAAAAAAATATTTACAGAAAATGACATTTGAAAGTTAATTACTCCTAAATGGCACAACGAAAGGTGGTTTTTGGGGCTTGGTACTCAAAAAAATCCTAATGTGATTTTCCTGCAATTGCAGAACCTGCTAATATCTTATCTTTATTCTATAAAAAATATAATTTCTAGGTTTTTGACATGTTGCAAAATCTTGTCCTTAGTCCACACAAATCCCAAAATATTTGGAATATTTCCGTTTTGCATTTGTGAAAATGTAGAACAATCATTAATTTATGATTTATATTAAAATCATTTCAATTCAATCCCAGAACCACCATGCCCGGCCCTTTTAGGGCAGGGGGAGGTCCAAAGCTGGAGCTTGCTACCATCTGCAGCTCGTAAGTCTGCCTTTCCCATCAGCCTCCCTGGGGCGGGGAAAATGACACCAGAGAGGCCTAGCTTCTCCTACGAGCCCCGTGAGGGCGGGGAATGTGGCTAGGCCTGGAGACAGTTGGTCCCAACGATGAGGGGTTCTTGTACCTACTCCCATGGGGACACTGAGGTCTCAGATACTCCCTACAAAAGGGGCCGGAGGCCGTGTCACTATCTGGAAAAGACCCGGGATGGCAGAATTTCCGGCAATTTACACCCCTCATTTCAATTCAATAATAAAGGCCGGCCCATCGTCTGAGGCAAAATTATTTTTTTATCGAGAAAATCGCATTTTTTTTTCCTTACTGCACTCGTGATCTAGTGTAGTTAGCCTCATCAAAACTCCGTTTTTTTATAACAAAACCTCAGAAGGAAAGTTTGAGGAAGCTATTGTCAGAGGGATAACTAACGCTCGTCACATAATGACATATTTTATTAATTCTAGAGTATATACCATGTTTCTATGTTGTTTATATTGTTTATTATGTCATATTACATCAATTGTGATGATAAATAAGCCGTAGAGTTGATATTAGCGTAATATTGAATAATATTCTGTCGCTTGCTAGGACTCGGGAATTCTGCTGACGTAAGCAAATGATCCCAGACAGTATAAATTCCACCCACTCTCATGTTATTCTAATGGTTGTAATAGACAATAATTTTTAAAGGGGTGGACTGGTAAGCCAGGGAAGGCCTCGGTCAAATGACCAAAAGCTCCAACGGCGGGTCATCATATGACTAAGACCCGCGTCAAACCCTTGTCCTGTTTCTGACGAACCTTACCTATGATGCCAAATCGTCATATTATATAAGAAATAGAAAAAAAAAAATTTTAAAAAATTTGCGGGTTTAGCAGACATATTTTTTTTAGTACTGTCACTATACATGATATAAATGACCAAAATTTCCCTTTGGGAAGACGTCGAAAACATTAATTTTGTGACATTTTGTTGCCAGTGAGTTGTATTTTCTAAAAAGTTAACTCAATTTGCATATTTTATTTTATTAAATGTATCAGGTACATTTCGATTTTGTGAGGAATCAAAGTGCGAAGACAGTTATGGCTCTGGTGGTTAAAGCTCTTCACACGGCGAGGGCCTGGGTTCGATTCCCAGCCAGGGCCAAACATTGGGCGTGTTTCTTTACACCTGTTGTCTATGTTCCCCACGAAAATGGGTATCTTGGTTTTTAGTCGACTGGTGTGAGTCGCATCCTAGGACATGACCTAATCTGCCCGAATGCTAAACATAAAAAAAGGGGACTTTCTATATAGTAGTATGTCACTGATGTCAGCTGGGCCCCAATACCATGTACATGTACTTGTGTAAAAAGATATATTATTATTATTATTAAAAAGGAGGCGGTGCAGCGCGAGGAATCACCGGGGATATCTATTGGGTGAGTATATAAGTTCTGTGATTATGTGTGATTGTATATTTTTTTATTTGTGATTAGTGTAGTTTCGCTTTTTTTATGTTTTTTTTTTTTTTTGAGTAAGTAAATGATCATCTGTTGTTTTGGTTTTCCAAGCAAGGAAGATCTGTGAATGTAAATTTACAGGTTTCACTGAATGACTTTTCTGTCTTTGCCATGTGTTTTGTATTTGTTTTTTTTCAATAAAATATAAAATAAGAGGGATTCTGTGGGGGTTTCTAAAGATCTCCAGCGACCATCAATGATACTGGGTAAGGATGGTCTTATCGTGTTGATCTCCAGCGACCATCCCAAAGATACTGGGGAAATGATGGTCTTGTTTGATCTCCAGCGACCATCAATGATACTGGGTAAGTGATGGTCTTATCGGTGATCTCAGCGACCATCAAATACTGGGTAAGTGATGGTTTTATCGTGTTGATCTCCAGCGACCCCTCAATGATACTGGGTAAGTGATGCTCTTATCTGTTGATCTCCAGCGACCATCAATGATACTGGGTAAGTGATGGTCTTATCGTTGATCTCCAGCGACCATCAATGATACTGGGGAAATGATGGTTTTATCGTGTTGATCTCCAGCGACCATCAATGATACTGGGTAAGTGATGCCTTATCGTGTTGATCTCCAGCGACCATCAATGATACTGGGTAAGTGATGGTCTTATCGTGTGATCTCCAGCGACCATCAATGATACTGGGTAAGTGATGGTTTTATCGTGGATCTCAGCGACCATCAATGATATGGGTAAGTGATGGTCTTATCTTTTGATCTCCAGCGACCATCAATGATACTGGGGAAGTGATGTCTTATCGTGTTTATCTCCAGCGACCATCAATGATACGGGGAAATGATGGTCTTATCGTTTGATCTCCAGCACCATCAATGATACTGGGTGGATGGTCTTATCTTTTATCTGGACCATAAGATACTGGGGGATGGTTTTATCTTGATTCCCCGCGACCATCAATGATACGGGTAAGGATGGTCTTACGTGTTGATCCCGCGACCATCAATGATATGGGGAAAGGGTGGTCTTATCTGTTGATCTCCAGCGACCATCAATGATACTGGGTAAGTGATGGTTTTATCGTTGATCTCCAGCACCATCAATGATATGGGGGAGGCTTATCGTGTTGTCCCAGCGACCATAATGAAGGGAAGGAGGCTTATCGTGTTGACCCAGCGACCATCAATGATACTGGGTAAGTGATGGTTTTACGTGTTGATTCCAGCACCATAAGATATTAAGGATGGTCTTTCGTGTTGATTCCCCGCACCATAAGATCTGGGGAAGGATGGTCTTATCGTGTTGATCCCAGCGACCATCAATGATACTGGGTAAGTGATGGTCTTATCGTGTTGATCTCCAGCGACCATCAATGATACGGGAAGTGATGGTCTTATCGGTTGGTGTGTACCTACCTTTTTCTAATCAGTCCATTATATATAAAGTAAAATTACTAGTAACACCGATTATTGGTGTTATCTATTAAATTATAATTTATTTTAAACTTAATTTTATTTCAATTAAATTCAAAAACATTTTGTTTTTAATTTAAAAAAATTTAATAATAATATTGCAACAGTATGAAACAAAATAATTTGTCTTTATCTTTTTTTTTTATTTACTGATTTTACCATTAATCTTTCTACTCCCCTATTTTATTTTTTTCTCTCTTTAGAGTTAATTGAAATTATAACCCTACTTTGGAATTATAGCACTCACTGATTGTGAATCTAACACTCACTGGGTTGTGAGTTATAGCACTCATGGCTGTTAGTTTACACTCACTGGCTGTAATGATAGCACTCACTGGTCTGTGAATTAAGTTCACTTTGAATTTAGCACTCACGGGTCTGTAAATTTAACACTCACTGGTCTGTGAATTATGCACTCCCTGGATTGTGAATTATAGCACTGGCCTGTGAATTACAGACCACTGGTCTGTGAATTATAGCACCACTGGTTTTTAATTATGATCACCTGGGGTTTCACTCGGCGGAATTTAAACTACTGGTTAATTTAACTCGTGATTTTAATTTAACTGGTGTGAAAAGCACCACTGGTCTGTGTTTAGCACTCACTGGCTGTGAATTATAGCACTCACTGGATTGTGAATTATACAACACTGGTCTGTAATTATAGCACTACTAGATTGTGAATTATAGCACCTTGGCCGTGAATTAAGCACTCACTGGTCTGTAAATTATAGCACTCACTGGTCTGTGAATTATAGCACTACTAGATTGTAATTATAGCAATCACTAGTCGGAATTATAGCACTCTTTGGCCTGTGAGTTATAGCACTTTTTGGTCTTGAATTATAGCACTAGTGGATTGTGAATTATAGCACCGTTGACCTGTGAATTATAGCACTGCTGACCTGTGAATTATACCACTCACTGACTTGCAAATTATAACACTCATTGAGCATTAGTTTAAGCCCCTTTTTTCCATGATTTTTTGGGCGATCGTGTTATTGTTATTTCTTGAGTCACAAATATAATAAATTTTTAAAGAACAAGAAAGGATATCAAATTTTGCCACCATTTACAAAAAAAAAACAGTTAATATACTGCCACCCTGTTGCAATATTGTTCAACAAATTATTATAAACCGAAACTTTGCTAACAGTGGGTCGATAGCACAGCAGGTGATCCAATTCTAGTAAATAACTATAAGCCAATAAAAAAGTTTCCATTGCATTAAAATAAATTCGAAGTTTACCCTTTAGTTTTACCAAAAAAAAAACCAGTATAAAGATAAATTATTAATCCTTGAATGATTTTTCAGTGCTTGAAAATAATGACTATTTTTTGGGCCCTTTTTAAAAAAGAACTCAGAAAGTCTCAGCTTATACACTAAGTGTCCATGGTTCAATCTCCGGCATGGATGGAAATATTGGGCATTTTTCCCAAGACACCTGCTGCCACTGTTCACCTAACAGTAAGTAGGTACCTGGTGTTAACTATTTTACTCCTCTACTGTTCACCTAGAAGTAAGTAGGTAACTGTTTTTTTACCTTACACCTGCTGCTACTGTTCCCCTAACGTAAATAGGTACCTGGTTGTTAAGTCATTATACACCTCTTACCATTGGTAAGTAGGTACCTACAATTATATATAACTAAGTGAGTAAAAAATTGAACAGTAATCATTTTGCGTCATCAAGTAACAGTAATTCAGTTCAGTTCAGACTCCCAGGCAAGGACCCACTAGGGTCGGGGGGAAGTGGGGACAAAAAGAATAGCCGGTGAGAGGAAGAGTTGAAGAAAAGAAAGAGTCAGGACTAAACCCAACAGTCTAACTACTTTTTTATGTAACAGTAAATTAAAAAAAAAAAAAAGATAAAAAAAAATTATTAAATTTCATAGATTTAATATTATTATGAAAATTTTTTTAAATTAAATTTTTTTTATTATGAATTTACTAAAGTGAGAAATAAAATTAAGTTCAAAATAAGTTTGTTTTAAATATAATATAATATCTAACCCTTTTTGGGGTAAAACTTTGTTTTTTTTTTTTTATTTAAAAAATGTCAATACAGTTATATAATAAATACGATAGTATATAAAAAAGAGAAACTG
>WNWK01059074.1:0-10284 GCA_009830355.1 Cherax destructor | reverse complement strand
TCTGGAGTGTGAATTTGTTATTATTCTAACTGCAGCCTTTTGTTGTGTTATTAGTTGTCTGAGATGAGTTATTGATGTAGAGCCCGCTGCGCAGATTCCATAGGTGAGGTAGGGGTAAATGAGTGAGTGATATAGTGTAAGGAGAGCTGGTTGTGGAACATAGTACCGTATCCTGGATAGTATTCCCACGGTCTTTGAGACTTTTTTGGAAATTTGTTTTATATGTGTCTTAAATTTGAGGCCACTGTCAAGATGGATTCCTAATAATTTTCCCTCTCCTCTGTGAGTTTTGTGATAGGGGACCCGTTTATCATTATGTTAAGTGTTGCGTTTGTAGCTCTGTTCCCAAACTGGATAAAATAGGTTTTATCAATATTGAGAGTAAGTTTGTTGGTCATCATCCAGGTAGATATTTTCTGCAATTCAGTATTTGCAAAGTTGGCTAGTAGTATATCTGTGCTTTGGTGCGAGATAACGTATGTAGTGTCATTTGCCAAAAGTATGGGTTTGAGTAGTTGAGATGCATTTGGTAGGTCGTTAATGTAAATGAGAAGAGTAGTGGGCCAAGAACACTTCCTGTGGGACACCTACGGTAATAGTTTGCGCGGTGGAGCTAGCTCCATTTGTGTACACATATTGGTTTCTGTTGCTAAGGTATGATTTTAGGTAGTTGAGGGAGTGTCCTCTTATACCATAGTGTGATAATTTTAGGTGTAACAGATCATGGTCAACTGTATCAAAAGCTTTACGTAAATCAATGAAGATTCCCACTGGAATTTCTTTTTTCTCAAGGGCAGTGTAAATTATTTCTAACATATGTATAATGGCATCATTTGTATTTTTATTAGGCCTGAATCCAAATTGACAGTGGTTGAGTACGTTGTTGGAGGTGAGGTAGGAATATATTTGTCTATGAATTAATTTTTCAAAGATTTTGGAGAGAAGGGGTAAGTTAGATATCGGCCTGTAGTTATTCAGGTCTGTTTGATCTCCTCCTTTATGTATTGGGGTGACCCTCGCTATTTTGAGTATTGATGGGAAGGTAGAGGATTCAATGGATTTGTTAAAGAGTGTTGCAATAATTGGTGAGAGAACTTGAGAGGCTTTTTTGTATATAAAAGGTGGTAAGTTATTTAGGTCACCTGCTTTGTTTTTTAATGTGTTGATTATAAGTGAAACTTCTATTGGGTTGGTTGGGGCTAGGAATAGTGTGTTCGGATAGGTGCCAGTGAGATAGTCGTTAGGTGGAGTATTTGAACAATTCTTTCAATCGCAAATGTGTTTAAAACTATGTATTCTTATTCTCATACACTTTCGTTCATAATTTATCTTTAAAGAGATAGTTTGTCTAACTGTTTGTTTTTGTTATCATTAATTAATACCATTGTGAAACAAGTCCTTACTCTTGATTCTCAAATTCAGCAATTCCCATTTCCTCTGATTTAGTTGTGCTATGTAATCCCTGATGTTGTGCTAGCACTTTGTGTTAGATTGGATGCTGGTATGTACTTCTTGAGTGCAAATTTTGGAATGACATCTGGTTTCCATTGTCCCTGTGAGGTGTTGAAATTGGGAGTGGTAGCTATGAGGGCTGATATTATGATTTCTATTTTCTGGGATACTTGGTTCAGGTTGTTGTTCTTCCTGGGGTTTCCAAATCTGGTGAGGCTGTATTTATCAACTTTGAAAGTAAAATTCCCTCCTCTGTTCATGTCTAATTAACCTTAACTCAATGGAAAGTTGCCTTTCTTGGTAGTATAAGTACAGTATTATGAGCACATTGCTATGTGCTTTAGGCTCTGTCATTGCCAAGTCATAATGTGCTTATGGCTTGGGATCTTTGTTTAGGATTATGCTTATGTGCTTGCTTGCTGTTACTTGTTCTTGTACTTTTATATCTTTACAGTGGAAAGGTTTTGTAGCCTTGCAAGATGACTTTTTACTCATGGCATCCTGGTGCTGGCTTTTGCCCATGGAAGAAAATGGGTGCAGCATTCTCTTACTCTATTTCTGGCAAAAATCATTAGGTACAGTATGTACACTGTCTTTCATCCTTTTTGGGATTCTGTGTTAGTGAATTGTTCATAGATTCTGATTATTTTTGACCGTTACCTTCTACATATCTGGGTACAGGTGGTACAATACAATTACAGCTGAGTTTTCAGGATCCCACAGCAGAAAGTGTTTTAAACACTGAAAGATGCCTTTCTGTGATACAGAAAATGGGAGGACCTGGATTTCCAGGAATTTCCAGCTGTAACAGTGTGGTGACATCTAGACTTTGTCATGTGTACATGCTCCACCAAGTGCCAGAGCACATAATTTCAGTAACAGCTACTAGGTGGATGCAAATGAGGTTGTATTGGGCCAAAATGAGCACTATCTTAGATTATACTGGTGTTAGGAGAGGTAATGTTAAGTACAAAATAGAGGTGACACATTCCATAAAGACATTTTTCAACTTTCAAGAGGAATTTTATTTTTTATTTTTAACATCGGCCATCTTCCACTAAGGTCGAGTGTAACCCCCTTCCCTCCAGAAAAAGGAAACATGTTCACTATCATTCATTCAGTAGCTTTTTTCCAAAAGTGCACAGACATTCACACTTCAAATCTCTCTAAATTACAACATGCAAAAGGTAGTTTTATGATAATTTTACATTCACTGAAGTTCATCTCTTACCTGGAATAATATTAATATTGCATAGTTGAGTCCTTCAACTTTGATTTGAATGACTTTTTGTCATTAATTTTGTTGTTTTAGTATAAAAAAAAAATTGTTTTTCAGCTACAGTAGCTCTTCCCATTGTTAAAGACAATGAAAAGGACACATGCAAGTTGAAGCTTTTATTGGATCGTATCATAAACATCAAATCTCCAGATGATCTGCAGGTTCAAGAAGTAGCCTCAGAAGCTAAAACTTTAATTACAAAGGATGAAGATTTAAGGTAATTATGTATTAGATGATTTATTTAGAAATAAGCAGAAAAAAAGCAAATTTAAAAAAAAATCGAAAAAAGCTTATTGTTATTTATAGCATTAAGTGTTTCATTTCCAAGAGAAAATTTTTAATACTATGCATAAGGAAGAAACTTTTAAAGTTTTCTCTAAGGTTTTCAAAGATGTGTGCAGGACATTGATACACTTGGCAGCAGTATGTTCAAGAGGTTTCAGCACTAAATGCTAATTCAAGTATTATCTCCTGATTTATGATGATTGGTTTTTCTGGCTGGTAAATGAAAGACACATGGACAGGGTGAATATTATGCACAGAATTTGTAGCTTGGAGATTAGGAGGTGGTGCAGGTTACTAAGAGTATTATCCAGAGGGCTGAAGAGGGGTTGTTGAAGACATTTAGAGAGGATGGAACAAAATAGGATGACTTGGAGGGTGTGTAAACCTATAATGGAGAGAAGTTGGGGTAGAGGTTGTCCTAGGAAAGGTTGGAGAGAGGGCTAAAGGAGGTTTTGTATGCAGGAGGCTTAGACATCCAGCATGTGTGTTAGGAGTGAATGGAAGCAAGTGGTTTTATGACATGATGTGCTGTTGGAGTCTGAACAAGGTAGTATTTTTGAAGGGATTCATGAAAACAAGTTAGCTGGATTAGAGTCTGAAGGAGGATGGGGAAAATATTTGCAGTTTTGAAATGTAGTATCAGTGCACCTCTGACAAGACAGTGATGGAGTGAGCAATGGTGAGTGTGCTTCTTCTTTTTTAGGTTACCCTACTTCTGTAGGAGACGGCCAGTGTTGAAAAAAAAAAATTCACTCTTGGTGGAATTTGTATTAAATACTGAGACTGACCTAAGAATTCCACTTTTTGAAGCACACAGAATCAGGAATACAGACTAGGTGAAAAAAGGATAGGTCACATTTGATTAGGAGCCAGCTGTTATGCAGTTTGCTGGTTTGTGTGTGCACTATTTCTTCAGTAGTCAAGGATTATATGGGTGATGGGTTTTCCCAGTGTGTACATATCCATGTTTTGTTTCAAAACTCCAGACTGTCGCGTAAGCCACTGGGCCAGCTAGCTTCAATAAGATTCATCCAACTAGTGTGAGGTAGATGGTGACTGCTTCAAGGCACCCCTCCTCCTTCTGGCTCTGTTGTCTTCCTGGATTACTATCTGCTTTACTTGGATGCATGATGTGTGCATGAAGACTCTGATAATTTTAAAAAAGAAAAAAAAAAAATTTTTTGTTGATATTTTTGTCTGGAACGGATTAATTGTATTTACATTAATTCTTATGGGAAATATTATTTCGCTTTTAGGCCATTTCGGATTACGGCAGATAAGCGAGAGTCCACTGTACTCAGGTAGGTTGTTAACCAAACTTTTGGAAAGACAGCTAGGGAGTGAGTGATGGTATGTATGTAGGCAGGTAGGTAGATAAACCTACATTAGTATTAGTTTCATATACTAGCTACTTCAATATAAATTATTTTCAGGTGGTTTGTAGACGAGCTATTCAGCTACGGGTATAAGGACCGTGTACTCACCTCTGTTGTTGCAAAGCTCTTTGGGCTAATTGCTCACCATCAAGCTGGTGAATGTCAATTACTTGCTGTGCTGATGAGACGGGTTCAAGATGAATATAATAGTAAGTGTGCCATGCACAGTGTGTGGCATCGTCTGTATTATTATTTTTTATATTTTACTGTGTTTCTCAAGGGCATTCATCTTTAGTAGTTGGTTACATGTAGAGTTTTTCCCAGATATTTCAACCATGTTGATTTGCCAAACTACTTAAAAGGGCCATTTTTAAATATTTTTCTGTTGTGGGGCCCTGGAGTGGGCCCACCTGGAATATGCCCCATATTATACTACTCTGTTAATTCATCAGTCCCTCTGTACCTGCCATTCAGGAGTTGTTTTCCATTTTATTACTGTTTTGTGCTTATTTTTAACAGGTTTTCATGAACTGCAATGTTATGTACCATTAGTTCAAACAGTGTGGAGTGAATAACACTGAGATTGCAGTAGATATCTTTATTAATGACATCTTTTCACCCATGCTTAAAATAAACATCATTAATAAAAGTATCCACTGCATCTAGGATTTTTCTATTCATACTTTGTAATTGCCTCTTGCTGTAACATCTCACAATACAGTCACAATAAGCTGATTGGACCGATTGTTCCCAGTTTTGCCCTGCGCCTAAGGGGTCCCCACGCAAGAGTGTAATCTACTCTCGGCTTGTACACACACAACAACATGAAGTAAAAAAAAAAGGGCTTTGGATATAATATGTTGGCAAATTTCCCCGAAAGCAGTGGCGAAGTTGCCCGATGGGGTGGCGATTGTACCCAACATCGGACATAAAAACAGTACGCTGGTTTTTTTTATCAGTTTTGCAATGGATGCCATTTTTTTTTTTTTTTTTTTTTTTTTTATCATTCTGTGGTTTCTGTAAATATGAGTAAAAGGCTTACATGTATGCAATTTTATATTAAAATGTAGCTTACATCTGTCTATTAACTCGCATGCATTTTTTAAGTGCACAGTTTGATTGCTTTCCATACATGGGGCCCACCAAAATTGTTCCCAATTGGGCCCTGCACCTCCTAAGGCCAGCTCTGAATACAGTACATATTCTGTGTTGGGTGCCACCTCTCCTTATTTTATATTTTTATACATGTATGGGTAAATAGTAATTGCTCCATGAGGAAGTGGAACAGAATTCTTCCTCCGTAAGCCATGTATGTCATAAGGCTAGTAACCCTTTCTCCTATATACATTACTAAAGTTAAAAAAGAGAAACTTTCGTTTTTCTTTTTGAGCCACCCTGCCTCAGTGGGATGCGGCCTGTTTGTTGAAAGAAGAAATAGTAATTGTTTGTTGTGTATAGTACTCATCAATAGCTAAATGAAAGTGTGGATTACCTAAACATGTTTGTTGAATCTGTATATAGTACAGTAGACCCTCATTTAGCACGACTTTATGTTGCACGTTATGGGTATTGCACGATTGAAGAATTGCGGCACATTATTATTTAACACGACGTAAAATTGATATTACACGGTTCGCGGGAGGGGGAAAAAATTTTAAGCGAGCGGTCGCCCGCGGTGGGTTAAACCATTGAGTCAGTGGGGGAGTCCTACTGAGGGTGGCTATGAGCCACATCAAGTGTTTAATGCTGACGAGACAAGTGTTTTCTGGAAGAAAATGCCAACGAACTTATATCAGTCAGCAAGAGAAAAGTGCACCAGGCTTCAAGACAGCAAAGGATCACTTCACCTTGCTCCTTTGCAGTAATGCATCAGGTGATTTCAAGGGTAAGCCCATGGTTATTTACCGCTCTAAGAATCCTCATGCTTTGAGGAAAAGGGAATTTGTTTTTCCTCCCCACAAACTGTAAGTAAGTAAGTTTATTCAGGTATACACAGATATAGTTACATAGATTATCATACATAGCAGCATATGTGTAGAGAACCTAGGATAACCCAAAAAAGTCATACACAATGGAACTAAGTCACTCTGACTTTTTTGGGTTATCCTAGGGTCTCTACACATATGCTGCTATGTATGATAATCTTGTAACTGTATCTGTGTATACCTGAATAAACTTACTACAGTTTCGGAAGGAAAACAAATTCCCATTTCCTCAAGCGGTGCCTGTGGATCAGCGGGATGAGGGGGTGAGACTACCTGCCGTCCCCAGCCACCCCGACACCACCCCACCATTCGTAGTTCATACACGTCCAGTTCTCTTCTACAAGCTAGCTGTGTTTGTGAAGAATAAGAGAGAGAGTGAATTGTGTTTTGATCTTTAAGTTACTATATCTTGTATATGCTAAGCAATCATGACACCCAGTAGGCATACCAGTGTTGCTCAAAGTGGCAAGAAAAGGTACATGTATAAGCATTTATGTCTTAGATTTAACAAAGGAAACAAAGATATTAGACAAGACATAACCTGTGGCTGTAATGAAGTGTTACTTTGTACACATAAAAGAGGTAAACATAAGTTTGTGTGACTTACTGACTGACTTCCTGAATGACTTGACTGACTTACTGACTGACTTGACTGACTGGACTGACTGACTTGACTGACTTACTGAATGACTTGACTGACTGACTGACTTACTGAATGACTTGACTGACTGACTAACTTACTGAATGACTTGACTGACTGACTGACTTACTGAATGACTTAAAGTTAGACACTCAGTACAACCATTGACTTCAGCTCCAGAACCTCTACTATCCACCTCAGCCCAGTAGGGCCACAGCATAACTCTCCACTCTCTTCACAATCATCCACAAACACCAGCACCAACAATTTAAGGTAAATACTATTATTTCTGTTACATTTGTAGTCTTAAGCAGTAAAAACAATATAATACATCACGATAATGAACTACAATTACATATTCACTTTTATTTTTGTAAGATCTGTTGGTCTAAAAAAACTTGTTTGGCTTTTTGGGGACTCCCAGGAACGTAACCTTATTTTTCCCATAAGTTCTTTTAATTATCTAACACGATTTTATCTAACATGACGTTTTCAGGAATGTAACTACCGTGCTAAATGAGGGTCTACTGATAAATGTGTATAGACTTATGTTTAGAGGTTTAGATATTTTGTGATGATTCTTCATATTTGAATCCATTGCAAATGTGGAAAAAAGTTCTGAAATTTAATAAGATATGAATTTATGTAATATTGTACCTGAATTTGCAGAAATGTATATACAGTAGTATAACAGTGGTTTGTTATTTCCAGACAGACTTGATCTGGCTGTTGAGGATCGTTATCGCTTTGTAACTTCAGCCTTGTTTCTTGGAGAAGTCTACCATAATGTAAAGACTAAGAAAATGTTTTCATTTAAAGTGAGTTTATTTTAGTAGAAGTTTGTATAATATTCTAATTCTGCTGTTTTATGCATCTTTAGTATCTCAGATTTTAGAAAGCTTGTCTGGCAACCAAATTTGCATTATCTTGTCATCTTTTAAGTAATCTGTTATATGATGAGCCCTCTTGTAGCGACACCACAGATCAGTTTTGTGTAAATGCTGTTGAAAAAGTTTGTTCAAAATTGCATAGTGCAAAATAATAATTATGAAATGTGCTGTAAATTGTAATAAAAAATTTAAGTAATGAACAAAATTTGGGTAGTACCCTTCCTAGGCCACAAGCAATGCCCCACCCTTTCTTTTAAGTAATTGGAAGTCATATACAGAGGAACCTCGGTTGTCAAATGGACTAGTTGTCGAACAAATCAGTTTGAAAACCAATTTGTTCAACAAAGTGAGGAGAGACTCTAACCCTATTTTCCCACAAATTCTTCAAATTCAGATTAAAATTAAAAAATTTATTCTACATGATACATTCTTTGTACAGAAATGAGACATTTGATATGCATGTACAAAGCCCATGGTATCACAACAAAATTGAATCAATGAATATGTAACACATGTACAGTAGTCCCCCAAATTCACGGGGGTTACGTTCCAAGAAAAATCGTGAATTCTCGACGCAGTTAAGAGTATACATATACAGTGGACCCTCGGTTAACAAAAAAACTTCATCCCAGAAGCCTGCTCAAGTGCCATTACCAAACGAATTTACGTCCTTAAGAAATAATGTCACGTAGGTTAGTCTATTTCAGACCCCCAAAAATACACTTCCACATGCACTTAAAATATTATACTTACATAGTTGTACGATTTCCGGGGTATTCGTTAACCAAGGGTCCACTGTATGTAGTTTTTAACATATTTGAGGTTGAAAGAATTGTTCAGCATAAATAAGTATACAAGGTATGATATAGCACATAATGAAAGTAGTTTGTTAGATTATGTATTGGTGGATAAAAGGTTGATGGGTAGGCTTCAGGATATACATGTTTAAAGAGGGGCAATGGATATATCGGATCATTATTTAGTTGTAGCTACAGTTAGAGTAAGAGGTAGATGGGACATAAGGAAAATGGCAACAGCAAGTAAGAGAGAGATGAAAGTGTATAAAGTAAGGGAGGAGAAAGTTAGGGTGAGATATAAGCAACTATTGGCAGAAAGGTGGGAAAATGCAAGTATGAGTAGTGAGGGTTGAAGAGGGTTGGGAAAGTTTTAAAATGCATTGTTAGAATGTGGGGCAGAGGTTTGTGGCTATATATGGAGGGTGGGTGCAGGAGGAAAGAGGAGTGATTGGTGGAATGATGAAGTAAAGGGTGTGATAAAAGAGAAAAAGGTAGCTTATGAGAGGTTTTTACAAAACAGAAGTGTTATAAGAAGAGCAGAGTATATATGGAGAATAAAAGAAAGGTGAAGAGAGTAGTGAGAGAGTGCAAAAGGAGAGCAGATGAAAGAGTGGAGAGGCATTGTCAAGAAATTTTGCTGAAAATAAGAAAAGTTTTGGAGTGAGATAAACAAGTTAAGAAAGCCTAGGGAACGAATGGATTTGTCAGTTAAAAACAGAGTAGGGAGTTAGTAGATGGGGAGCTGGAGGTATTGGGTAGATGGCAGGAATATTTTGAGGAACTTTTAAATGTCGATGAAGAAAGGAAGCGGTAATTTCATGCACTGGTCAGGAGGTATAACATCTTTAGGAGTGAAGAAGAGCAGGATGTGAGTGTGGGGAGGTGCGTGAGGCATTACATAGAATGAAAGGGGGTAAAGCAGCAGGAACTTATGGGATCATGACAGAAATGTTAAAAGCAGGGGGAGATATTGTATTGGAGTGGTTGGTATTTTTGTTTAATAAATGTACACATTTACTAAAAAAGAGAAGAAGAAAAACCTTATAAAACTGGGTTGTTTGAATGTGCTGTTGTAGATGGGATGATAAGAAAGAGATGATTGCTGATGTTATGAATGAAAAGAAGTTGGATATCCTGGCCCTAAGCGAAACAAAGCTGAAGGGGGTAGGCGAGTTTCAGTGGGGAGAAATAAATGGGATTAAGTCAGGAGTATCTGAGAGAGTTAGAGCTAAGGAAGGGTAGCAATAATGTTGAAGGATCAGTTATGGAAGGAAAAGAGGGAATATAAATGTGTAAATTCAAGGATTATGTGGATTAAAATAAGGGTCGGATGCGAAAAGTGGGTCATAATAAGCGTGTATGCACCTGGAGAAGAGAGGAGGTAGAGGAGAGAGAGAGATTTTGGGAGATGTTAAGCGAATGTATAGGAACTTTTGAACCAAGTGAGAGAGTAATTGTGGTAGGGGACCTAAATGCTAAAGTGGGAGAAACATGCAGAGAGGGGGTAGTAGGTAAGTTTGGGGTGCCAGGTGTAAATGATAATGGAGCCCTTTGATTGAACTTTGTATAGAAAGGGGTTT
>WNWK01059073.1:0-10284 GCA_009830355.1 Cherax destructor | reverse complement strand
TTCTTGTCATGTCTAAAACTAAAGTGGCTCCAATTAAATTACGTACTTTACCTCAGTTGAATTAACCGTCATTTATGTGGGTGTCAAATTAGCTGATTATTTACGGAATAAATTGCCGGAGATAAATATTAGCGACACCATAATTTGGTCTGATAATGAGGTATCCTTGCAGTGGATCCGCAACGGAACCAGCAAGATTATATTCGTGCAAAATAGAGTGGCCGAGATTAACCAGATGCAAGAGAAATATGACATTTTGGGTCAACATGCACTAGCATACCTCAAATCCTACCTCACTAATAGGTACCAGTATGTCACTATTAAAGACACATCCTCCACGACACTACCACTAGACACCGGCGTACCGCAGGGAAGTGTCCTTGGTCCCCTGCTCTTCCTCTTATACATCAATGATCTTCCCAATGTATCACAACACTTGAAACCAATACTCTTTGCTGACGATACAACTTATGTCATCTCCCACACAAACCTTGCCACGCTTAATACCATTGTTAACGACGAATTAATAAAAATATCAACATGGATGACTGCCAATAAACTTACACTCAACACTGATAAGACCTTCTATATTATGTTTGGCAACAGAACAGATGATCCACAATTAAACATTAAGATCAACTCTACACCTATTGCTAGACATAACGAGGGTAAGTTCCTGGGCCTTCACCTTGACAGCAGCCTGAAATTCAGCACCCATATCCAACACATAACAAAGAAAGTGTCCAAAACTGTGGGGATCCTCTCTAAGATACGGTATTATGTACCACAATCAGCCCTACTCACACTATACTACTCACTCATCTATCCCTACCTCACATATGCCATTTGTGCATGGGGATCAACAGCAATTACCCACCTAAAGCCAATAATAACCCAACAAAAAGCCGCAGTAAGAATTATCACACAATCCAACGCTAGGCAGCACACCCCCCCACTCTTCAAAGACCTAAACCTACTCACTGTCCAGAACATCCATACTTACTACTCTGCTATCTACATTTATAGAACCATTAACTCCAACTTTAACCCTGAGCTAAAACACTTTCTTGACAGTTGTGACAGGACCCATAGACATAATACCAGACATAAACATCTCTTTGACATTCCCCGTGTCCGACTAAATCTATACAAAAATTCAATGCGCATAAAAGGGCCTAAAATCTGGAACTCCCTGCCTGAAAACTCTAGAACTGCAGACACAACCTCCATTTTCAAAAGCACCGTTAAAAAACATCTTATCTCACTTACGCACCCAACCGGTAGTTAACCATACGAAAACTACTTTATCTTGCACATATCCACAGCAAAATACACTTATTGATATCTGTGATTCTCCTTAATTTGCACATTACTAACCACAGCAAAATACACTTATTGATATCTGTGATTCCCCTTAATTTGCACAGTTCTAACCAAAATTCTAATACAACTATTGCTCCATAATACTTAAGCTAGTCATAAGTTTGCCTAAGATACTCCAATATAGAAACTATATTATGCCAATATATCACCTTTATGATTAATATATAAACTAAATTTTGTAAACCTAACCTTACAATCTGTATATCCATTGTATAGCTATTGAGTAAGACCTATCATAAGACTGCCTGAAAAGCCTAGGCATACCTAGGCATATTATTGGCCATCTTGTAATATCAACTTTAATGTATAACTATAAGTACCCCCCACCTTGTATTACATGAAATAAAGAATTTGAATTTGAACATAAGTTAACTTTTAACCATATTCCCGGAGCGGAGAACCCAGCTGATTTCTTGTCTCGTGGGTTGACTTATGTAAAATTTGTGAAGACTTTATCGTGGTTTAAGGGACCCAGTTGGTTGGTGAATAAAAGTAACTGGCCTGTTCAAAAGGCGCATATTGCTCCGGTGGAAATTACGGTGAACACGGCTCCAGTCCTCGGTCCCTCCTTAGCCATTGATATAAATAAATACTCATCCTTCCCAAAATTGATTAATGTCACGAAGTTGGTGTTTAACTTCATAAACAAGATGAATATCCCGTATGATTTTCCTCATCCCCTGAAATACTGGGTACAGAGAGTACAAGGAGAAATCTATGGAGAGGAGATTAAATTGCTAAGGGATGGAAAACTTGGGAAGGGTTCAATAATAGAGAAATTGGGGCTATACTTGGAGGATGACGTAATCAAGTGCAGAGGTAGATTGCAAAATGCTGAATTGGGTGAATATACTAAACACCCTATCTTGCTGCCCAAGACTCATCATCTGACAACTTTAATTGTATTAAATGCCCATAAAAATGTGATGCATGGTGGAGTACAAGATACCTTAAATTGCATTAGGGAAACTTTCTGGATTCCCCAGGGGCGACAGAGTGTGAAGAGGGTGATTAAGACATGTGTAGTGTGTCGCCGTGTAGATGCCAGAACCTATATGTACCCAGGACCTCCACCATTGCCCAAGGAACGAGTGCAGTTAATAAAGCCATTTGATGTAACCGGTGTAGATTACAGTGGCCCAATCATTTTAACGGGTACTGCAGATGGTGTTCCTTTAAAGGTGTATGTGTGTTTATTCACTTGTACCGCTACAAGTGCAGTACACTTAGAAGTGGCACAGGATTTGTCTGCAGAACAGTTCATACAGCTGTTTCGTAAATTTGCAGCTAGGAGATCCTGTCCGAGACTCATGATTTCAGATAATGCCACTAACTTTGTAGCGGGAGCGCAACATTTGAAGGAATTAAATGAGAGTAATGACGTACAATCTCTGTTAAATCAGCGAGGGTGTGGCTGGAAGTTTATTGCTCCTAGGGCCCCTTGGCAAGGGGGATTGTATGAAAGACTGATAGGTACAGTGAAGAGGTGTCTGCGTAAAGTACTACACCGGAAACGAATTAACTTGGAGGAATTCCGGGCAGTATTAGTGGAGGCAGAGAATCGGATAAATAATCGTCCTCTCTCGTACATTATTGATACTCCCGACGCAGAAGTACTGACTCCTTCTCACTTGATATGTGGGCGGAAGCTAGAAGCTGCACCTATCTATCGAGATAATCCTGCGGAAGTTGATGAGGATTATAATAATGTGACAGTGTTAAGTGATAAATATAAGATGTTGAATAAAGTAATTAATCATTGGTCTACTGTGTGGCGCAAAGAGTATCTTCTTACATTACGTGAACACTTTTATGGTGCGTCAGAAGCGGCTAATCGACAGAATATTCAACTGGGTGACATTGTGTTAATTGATACTGAGCAACCTCGAACATTGTGGCCTCTGGGTAAGATAGTGACATTATACCCAGACGCTCAGGGTGTTGTCAGGAATGTCAAAGTGCTGTGTCGCGGCCAAGAAAGTTTACGCACCATTAATAAGTTAATCCCCTTAGAATTAAAGGGAGTTCTATCAACTGGGAACGAAAATCTAAGGGAAAGTGACAAGAGTGATGTTGAAGACGACACGGACCAGGGGATACCGGAAACAGGAAGTGTGATTCGACCTACTAGGAAGACAGCTGTTCAGTCCAGGGAGGGCTGGAAGCGCCTGTTGAAAACTGACTCGATTTGAATCGTCTAACAACGAACTCTGCCCGGCCGCAGTGTGGAAAATATTGGTATTTTCCGAAAGTTGTAATTGATAAACTTTCCAATATGAATAGATATCATTAATGTGTTGCTGTTGGCTTAACATTAACTGAAAAGAACCAACGAATTAACACGCATGCGCGAGATGCCTCGTCAAGTGGGCAGGGAAGCTGGGTAGAGGGGAATGGGCAGAGTGAACAGCGAGCCTACCGACCCGAGATCAGGTGATGAAATGGCCTGTCGAATTTGGAGACTCCGTCCGCCAAATCGGATTTAATTACCTCCTTTCGTAATGTGGAGGAATATCCAGTGACGCGGCGAATATAAAGTCGGACAATCGGTCCAGGAGGTCCAGTAATAGGACAATAATTGTGAAATAAGGTGTGCCGCCGGCGAGTGATGCGGTCATAGGCCTATTTGAACTGAGTGAAGTGACCGTACGGCAGGATAAAGTCGTAACCCCTGATGCTGGGGAGTTTTCGTCTTAGAAGAGACTGAAATATATTCGATGAATATTGTGAAATGGTGAATATAGTGAAACAGAGTGTTAAATAAATAGGGAGTGTTTGTACCGAGCGAGGTTAGCGCGGGTACGCCATACCCCGACCGCCATATTGGATGCGATTGAAATGAACTAACATATCGCAAGTTATCTACTCGAAATCCAAGTATCGAGACTGTGAATGTGTATAAACTAGTGGGGCATTAAGCCAGGATATACGTAATATGTAAAGTTATACGTATAAACAGTACAGAAGGTCGGATTAGTGAGAGGATCTGATTCGCTACCCCGACCAACCACATGTTAACTAACGCCCGGTCTCGTGGGCGTATAAGAGTGCACGGAAATTAACCTTCCTTGACTCGACGAGACAACTATTACCATCGCGATCGAATCAGATCGCAGGAGGACGTCAACAACGGAACGACTCCCTCATCTAAAGCTAAGTACTCTGCTTGCGACTTTGTTATTGGCCAATGATATTGTTACGCACAGTAGATGTACTTTAGCTAGGTCAACGATCTACTATGCACCGCTATGATGCTGTTAATTAGGTGAGTGATGGTCATGTTAACTTAACTGTGTTCTCTACCTCTCCTCCTGTTTGATCAGTTGTTTAATAACCTATACAGTCCACTTAAATTTAAATATATCATAATTATAATAAATGATCTTCTCAGATTTATTTATACTGGTCCAGAGTGCAGTGGGTTAACGAGAATATTGAAGGTACCCCTTGGGTGCGGCCAGGAGCGGGTAAAGTTCTCACATACCTTAAAGGGAATGACTGCGGTAAAATTATACGAGTCGGTCATCTCCCTGGGAGTTTGTTTATTGCTAGTGGCGGTGTCCCAAATAGACTTATCTCTCACAATTCCCCACAAGTGAGTTATTCAGTCAGTTAGTCAGTCAGTGAGTGAGTTAGTCAGTCAGTCAGTCAGTCAGTGAGTTAGTCAGTCAGTGAGTGAGTTAGTCAGTCAGTGAGTGAGTTAGTCAGTCAGTGGGTTAGTCAGTGAGTGAGTTAGTCAGTCAGTGAGTGAGTTAGTCAGTCAATCAGTCAGTCAGTGAGTGAGTTAGTCAGTCAGTGAGTTAGTCAGTCAGTGAGTGAGTTAGTCAGTCAGTCAGTCAGTGAGTTAGTCAGTCAGTGAGTGAGTTAGTCAGTCAGTCAGTGAGTGAGTTAGTCAGTGAGTGAGTGAGTGAGTGAGTGAGTCAATAAGTTAGTCAGTCAGTGAGTTAGTCAGTCAGTCAATCAGTTAGTCATCAGTTGGACAAAGACCTACTTACACTAGTGGATGGTTCATGATCCCGCCTCCTCCTGCTTCCACTCACCTGACTGGGAATCGAACCCGGACCCTCGCCGTGTGAAGCGAGAGCTTTAGCCACCAGGCCACAAGTAAGTTTAATAATGTGTTTTATTGATGTGCCAGAGTTCTCCCAAGTTATGTGTGTGAAATGTTAATTCACGATTGTAAATGTTAAATTCACTCAACGAAGTTAAGCAACGTTGGATTTGGTTAGTACTTGGATGGGTGACCGCCTGGGAACACCAAATGCTGTTTGCATAAATCTTTTAGAGGACCCCAATGAAAATAAGCCACTCTGTCTGACTTTTTTGGGTTATCATAGGTTATCTACACATATGCTGCTATGTATGATTATCTATGTAAATGCATTTGTGTATACCTGAATATACTTACTAATCTACACATGTGCTGCTATGTATAATAACTTAAGTAACTGTTTATGTGTATCTATATCTGAATAACTTATTTAATTACTTAATTTCTTACTAACTTAATTGCTTACTAACTTACTTATTAACTTACCAACTTACTCGATTTTCTTCACCTGAATCAACAGCAACAGGCTTTGTTTTGGCCTACAAGGTGCTGGTGATATATGGTCATGAATGTTTTCTCCGATTACTAGACTACTCATTCAGAAATGTTCAAGATATGTCAAAGTATTTTATCCACAGTGGTATATTACAGACCATTCTGGAAAAATACCCTGACTTTGCTCCCTGTAAATAAAGCATTGACCCCGGTGGCCTAGTGGTAAAGCTCTCGCTTCACGCACGGAGGGCCCGGGTTCTATTCCCGACGGGGCGGAAACATTTCGAAGTGTTTCCTTACACACACACACACACACATACATACAACAGGCCTAGTGTCAAATCGACATGTGCCTAGGACAAAATGGTAACTAACGTGTGTGTGTATGTACATGTGTGTATGTGTATGTGATAAGATAAGATTTCTTCGGATTTTTAACCCCGGAGGGTTAGCCACCCAGGATAACCCAAGAAAGTCAGTGCGTCATCGAGGACTGTCTGTCTTATTTCCATTTGGGTCCTTAATCTTGTCCCCCAGGATGCGACCCACACCAGTCGACTAACAACCCAGGTACCTATTTGCTGCTAGGTGAACATGACAACAGGTGTAAGGAAACACGTCGAAATGTTTCCACCCGCCGGGAATCGAACCCGGGCCCTCCGTGTGTGAAGCGAGAGCTCAAGCCACCAGACCACCGGGTATATGTATATACATGTATGCGTGTGTATGTGTATATGTATATGTGTGTGTGTGTGACCCAACAATTAAAATTTGCACCAATACCTCATTACAGTTGTGGCTGGGTGTAGACTAATAGATTGCTCATTGCTTTATAATTTGTTCATGAGTGCAACCATGTACAGACGTAAGTAAATTTACTTACATGATTCATTACCTTGTAACTAGTGAATTAATTACCATTGTACCTTGTTCAGCTATCAAAACTTTGGGGCCCAGTCTCTGGACCCTATATATACCTCTGTAATCTGCAAATACCTTTGTAACTTGTCATGATTGTGACCATCTGAGTTCATTACCTTTGTAACTTGCTCAGCTATCAAACTTTGAGGTCCAGTCCCTGGACCCATTATGTACCTCTGTAATCTTTTGACTACCGCCCACAGGATGGGTATGGGGTGCATAATAAAGATATCAAACTAACTAACTAGGAATTTGATCACCTTCGAATTTCGTTTCCAAATATTTTACAATAAAATTTATTATTTGGCCAATAAATGAATGTAACTTTTATTTTTCATATGTAAATCAATATAAAATGTCATTATTTATGGACTAATTCTACTATTAATCATATTAAAAAGTACCTTTAGAAAAATCGGACAAATGAATAAAATCAGCATAAGGCATTCATAAATGCCGTAAAAATTTGATCATTGGTCTTTAAAGCAATCAATTCAATTAGAATTTTTTTGTGGGGAATTAAGAGATTACCTGTCTGGGCTTCACCGCCACTTACAACAAAATAATCTCCCGGGGAGTGGACCGACTAGTATAATTTTATCGCGGTTACCCCCGTTGAGGCGTGTGAGAAAACTTGCCCCACTCCTGGTCACATTTAAGGGGACCCTTCGATATTCTCACTCTAAATCCACATCTATCCTTGACCAGTTTATTAAGAATGAGTAACACCAATGGTTACGGTATTGTTAAATTTTGTGGACTGTATGGGTTAATGTCTGACTGATTGGGGAGAAGGAGGAAAGAGTACAACTTAATATCACTCACCCTTTATCCGTGCCATTGCTGTTCACTTGAAGATCCCGTCATTATCATTCCCACCGTAAACCCACATTATCCCAACATACCTACTGGCCAGACGGTTGCTAAGACAATAAGAGTACTTACAGTGGGGAAGAAACAACATTCTTGACGCTATTCTTCGACGGATCGCGTGGTCCTGCTCGGTAGATTATTCTTCCGGCAAGACGATGATGTTGGTGGTTGTCCCGATGAGTCAAGAGAAGATTGATCCCTTGAACTCTCTTACGCCCACGAGACCGGGCGTTATTTAACGTGGTTGGTCGGGGTAGTGATTCATATCCTCTCACTAAACCCCTTCATTAGAGTTTATACGCAACACTTTACACACTATTCACACGTCGGTTTAATGTCCCATTAATTTACTCTCGTTAGAAGTTAATCCATTAATAATTGTGTAAGATGAACACTGATCGAATCGACGCACATTTCCGCCATCAACACCGCCATGGCGGCGTCGCTCACTGTTTAACACATTATCACTCTATTATTATAGTTTCTTGGACTTAATGTCCCACATTATGCCCGGCGAATATTCACAACATTCACTATTGTGAAGAGAGACCATTAACCGCGATTTGGTCGTAGTAAACGCCGATTTCCATCTCCATTATATCCAGAGCCCTCCCATCGTTCACCTCGATTCGCTTATCCCACGAGAGCAACTACTTGGGCGACTTCATTTGACCCAGCGTACCCACGCTACCGTCGCGATGGTTCTTTACCCATCTCAAGAAAATACGAACCAACAGCCACACATTAAGAATATTCACATTAGAAAGGCTATCGAATATAACCTTTCGGGGAAATACCCAATATTTTCCACAATTTTATTCAAGTTAAATACACGTTTATTTATACATTCTGCTGTTTATTTTTTGCACCGAGGGTACGAATTTAAAAAAAAAACTTGTGGGGAATTGTGAGATTACCTGTCTGGATTTCACCGCCACTTACAAACAAATAATCTCAACGGGAGAGTGTGTGTGTGTGTACTCACCTAGTTGTACTCACCTAGTTGTGGTTGCAGGGTCGAGTCAAAGCTCCTGGCCCCGCCTCTTCACTGGCCGCTACTGGGTCACTCTCCCTGCGCCATGAGCTTTATCATACCTCTGCTTAAAGCTATGTATAGAGCCTGCCTCCACTACATCGCTTCCTAAACTATTCCACTTCCCGACAACTCTGTGACTGAAGAAATACTTCCTAACATCTCTGTGATTCATCTGAGTCTTCAACTTCCATCTGTGTCCCCTTGTTGTTGTGTCCCATCTCTGGAACATTCTGTCTCTGTCCACTTTGTCAATTCCTCTCAGTATCTTATATGTTGTTATCATGTCTCCCCTATCTCTCCTGTCCTCCAGTGTCGTCAGGTCGATTTCCTTAACCTCCCTCGTAGGACATACCCCTTAGCTCCGGGACTAGTCTTGTTGCAAACCTTGCACTTTCTCGAGCTTCTTCACATGCTTGGCTAGGTGTGGGTTCCAAACTGGTGCTGCATACTCCAATATGGGCCTAACGTACACAGTGTACAGGGTCCTGAACGATTCTTTATTAAGATGTCGGAATGCTGTTCTTAGGTTTGCTAGGCGCCCATATGCTGCAGCAGTTATTTGGTTGATGTGCGCCTCAGGAGATGTGTCTGGTGTTATACTCACCCCAAGATCTTTTCCTTGATTGAGGTTTGCAGTCTCTGGCCCCCTAGGCTGTACTCCGTCTGCGGTCTTCTTTGCCCTTCCCCAATCTTCATGACTTTGCACTTGGTGGGGTTGAACTCCAGGAGCCAGTTGCTGGACCAGGCTTGCAGGCTGTCCAGATCCCTTTGTAGTTCTGCCTGGTCCTCGTCCGATTGAATTCTTCTCATCAACTTCACATCATCTGCAAACAGGGACACTTCGGAGTCTATTCCTTCCGTCATGTCGTTCACAAATACCAGAAACAGCACTGGTCCCAGGACTGACCCCTGTGGATGTATGTACATGTGTGTATGTGTATGTATATACATGTATGCGTGTGTATGTGTATATGTATATGTGTGTGTGTGTGACCCAACAATTAAAATTTGCACCAATAACTCATTACAGTTGTGGCTGGGTGTAGACTAATAGATTGCTCATTGCTTTATAATTTGTTCATGAGTGCAACCATGTACAGACGTAAGTAAATTTACTTACATGATTCATTACCTTGTAACTAGTGAATTAATTACCATTGTACCTTGTTCAGCTATCACAACTTTGGGGCCCAGTCTCTGGACCCTATATATACCTCTGTAATCTGCAAATACCATTGTAACTTGTCATGATTGTGACCATCTGAGTTCATTACCTTTGTAACTTGCTCAGCTATCAAACTTTGAGGTCCAGTCCCTGGACCCATTATGTACCTCTGTAATCTTTTGACTACCGCCCACAGGATGGGTATGGGGTGCATAATAAAGATATCAAACTAAGATGACCGTCAATTTAATTTACCGCGGTTATCCCGTGATGCAATAAAAAATAGGTCAACTAGAAACTACAGTAAAGAAACACTTGTGGGGAATTAAAAGATTACCTGTCTGGGCTTCACCGCCACTT
>WNWK01059072.1:0-10284 GCA_009830355.1 Cherax destructor | reverse complement strand
GGAGAAGGCAAAACCTGTAACTGAGCGGTGGACATGAACATCAAGGAAAGGAAGCAAAGAATTAGATTCCCAATCAGCTTTAAACTTAATGGAAGGGGCAAGATTATTAAGAGCATCAAGAAAAGGTTGGAAGAGACTTAAGTCATGAAGCCAAAGAGCAAAGATGTCATCAACATAGCGGAGCCAGAGTGAAGGACGTACATCAAAGTGGGAAAAGGACAGTCTCGAAGTATTCCATGTAAAGATTAGCAAGAACAGGAGATAGAGGAGAGCTCATACACCAAAGGTTTGAGAATAATATTTACCTTGGAAGGAAAAGGAATTAGAGTCCACACAAAGGCGGATAAGATCAAGAAAGACATCAGTAGGTAAAGGAGATGAAGTAACCCTTCATTGGCCTTCTCTCTGAGAAAATTAAGGACATCATCCAGAGGGACATTAGTGAAGAGGGACTCGACATCAAGACTAATCATCTTACAGGTCGGGAGAGAGCGAACCCGTTCGATGAAGTCTTGAGAGTGACGAAGGTGGGCAGGAGAAAAAGTACCAATAAAGGGAGTGAGGGTTTTGGCTAGCCAGGAAGCAAGAGAATAAGAGACAGAACCTCTAGAAGATATGATGGGACGCAGAGGAATATCAGGTTTGTGAGTTTTGGGAAGGCCATAGAAATAGGGCAGAGAGGGACAGATGACACGAAAACGTTGAACAAGGTTAAAGTCAGAAGTTTTATTGAAAAACGTCAGTAAATTTGTCAGGCAGGAACGACCTCTCGTGAACCCATGCTGAGATTCATTAATCAAATTATGTTCTTCAAGGTGACTTCTAATAATATCAGCTATAATTGATTCTAATAATTTGCCTACTATAGATGTGAGGCTTATTGGACGGTAATTTGATGGAATTGACTTATCCCCTGATTTGAATATAGGAACTACATTAGCTATCTTCCACATCTCTGGCAAATACCAGTTAGGATGGACGTATTAAACACATTCGTTAATGGCTGACTAAGTTCCATCTTGCATTCTTTAAGTACCCTGGAAAACAACTCGTCGGTTCCCGGGGACTTATTTTGCTTCAGTTTATCTATCTGTTTGATAACCATGTCCCTCGTGACAGTAATATTAGTTAACTTGAATTCTTCAGGAACTGAATAATTGTTAATTTCTGGAATCTCATTTACGTCTTCTTGTGTAAAGACTGACAAAAATAGTCATTAAATAGAGAACACATTTCCAGTTCGTTATCCGTCAGCTGTCCATTCCCAATTTTCAGAGGTCCTACCTTTTCCCTCACCTTCGTCCTATACACTTGAAAGAACCCTTTGGATTAGTCTTTGATTCATTAGCAGCCTTAATCTCATAGTCACGTTTAGCCTTTCTAATCCCATTTTTACTTTCTTTTCAACTGAACATATTGGTCAATAAGGTTAACATCTCCTCTTTTGATGCGCCTATAAATTTCTCTTTTCTCCCCTAATAGATGGTTTAGCCTCCTGTTAAACCATTTCTGATCGTTATTATTTGACCTAAATTCTCTCTGGGGAATAAATATACTCTGTGCACGTTGTACATTATTAAGAAAAAAAATCATAAACGCAGATTCCATCGTAATCGTTAGCTAGATTACCCCAGTCGAGATTAGACAGGTGTTCTCTAAGTCCAATATAGTCGGCAGAACGAAAATCAGGAACTTTTACCGTATTATCCCTATTCTCGTACTCCCAGGTAATATTAAAAGTAATGGATTTGTGATCACTTGCGCCAAGCTCTTCAGTGATCTCCAGGTTATTTACAAGGGATTCTTTATTTGACAAGACTAGGTCGAGCAAATTATTACCTCTGGTAGGCTCCGTCACACACTGCTTCAAAAAATAGTCCTGAACTACTTCCATAAAGTCACTGGACTCCAGATTACCGGTCAAAGAAGTCCAGTCAATTTGACTAAAGTTAAAATCCCCTACTATCACTACGTTATTGTGTCTAGAAGCCCTAACAATTTCGTCCCAAAGAAGTCTCCCTCTATCGTGATCCAAGCCTGGAGGTCGGTATATTACACCTAGAATCAGTTTTTCTTGACCTTCTAGAAACTCTACCCAAACAGATTCTGTCAATGATCCATCTATTTTTATGCCTGTTTTTATGCAGCAATTTATATTTTCTCGTACATATAATGCAACTCCACCCCCTTTCTGGACAAGATTCTAATGCTCTATTTATTCATGTGAGAGATTTTAACCATCCAATTGATTTTCAAAATGCTGAGAAGGTTGTATCAAGCAAGTCCATGGTTGAGAGGAATATAATAGAATCATGTTTCATTAAAAGCAGTTTTGAAAATAATATGAATATTTCTTTTGGTTTATATAAATTGGATTCATTTATAATTAATAAAATTTGGGAAGAATTTAATGATAAATTGGACTAATCTTAATTCTTGAGAAGAGTTTCAGGTCCTTTCTTATGTTCCTCTTCACAGAGTCGTGCGATGTTACGCTACTGTGAGGTGTACTCTTTGTTAGTGCGATGTGACTGTGAGGTGTAGTCTTGCCCTTATATGCCTTCTTGTCATGTTTCCTTTTATAGTTCCTTGATAATGTGAGTAGTCACGAAAGCGCTTGGAATTCCTCTATTTTTCATAGTGGTTGTCTTGCATATTTTGATATCACCTGTTTACTGTGATCTTTTGCAATATATATATATATATATATATATATATATATATATATATATATATATATATATATATATATATATATATATATATATATACATAATGTGTGTGTATAGTGCCGAATAGGTAAAACTGCGATATTCAAATAGCTTCAGGAAGAAATCCAAATATTCTTCCTTGCATCCATTTTATTCACTTCCTTCGAGGCAATGTGTCCCACAATTCGCACCAGAGGTGGACCCCATATATATATATATATATATATATATATATAAGATACACCGTCGTTTAACACGGTAGTTACGTTCCTGAAAACTATGTTTTAGTTGAAACCGTGTTAGACAAACTGAAGGTTACGTTCCTGAAGCCCCAAAAGCCAAACAACTTTTTTTTAGACCTCCAGGTCTTACAAAAATAAAAGTAAATATGTAATTGTAGTTCATTGTCGTGATGTATTATGGTGTTTTTACTGCTTAAGATTGCAAATGCAACAGAAATAATACTATTTCTTACCTTAAATTGTGGGTGCTGGTGTTTGTGGATGATTGTGAAGAGAGTGGAGAGCTATGCTGTGGCCCTACTGGGCTGAGATGGATGGTAGAGGTTCTGGTACTGAAGTCGATGGTTGTACTAGAGTGTGCATAAATTATGTAATGGATCTCTGTTCTATTTTTACCCTGCAGTACATTATACAACTGACAGTAAGGCATCAGCTGCTCTAGACACCGTTTTAGGGTCCTCTTCAGTGAAAAAGTCTAACTTTAAGTCAGTCAGTTAATCAGTCAAGTATTTAAGTCAGTCAGTAAAGTCAGTAAGTCAGTCAATCAGTAAATTAGTCAAGATGATGTACAGAGTAATGAATAATTCCTTACTGAGGCATCGGAACGCTATTCTTAGGCTTGCTAGGCGCTCATATGCTGCAGCAGTTATCTGGTTGATGTGCGCCTCAAGAGATGTACTCGGTATTATACTTACCCAAAGATCTTTTTTCTTGAGTGAGGTTTGTAGTCTTTAGCCACCTAGACTATACTCTGTCTGCGGTTTTCTTTCCCTTTCCTCGATCTTCATGACTGCATTTGGCAGGGATAAATTCAAGGAACCAGTTGCTGGACCAGGCTTGTAGCCTGTTCAAGTCTCCTGTTCTGTTATCCTTATGAGTTTCGTTTCTGTGAGTGGTATTTTGTCTGGGGATGTCTCCTTAATTCTTACATCGAATTGGAATGCCTCTCGTTCCTATAGGACAATGTATGACTCCTACGGATTTAGCACCTTCCCACGAATATATTAATTATTAAAATATATAGGTGCCAAATTGGCACCTACATATTTTCATAATTTTCTCATCTCTCGTCTACGTAGGACAGACAGTGTTGAAACTTTGAAATTTATCAGAAGAGGTTTTCTCCAGGTATAACACAACAACCGTAACTGGAAAATGATCTATATAAATTCGACGAAAGGGCATCTGTACTTGCCGATAGTTGCATATTTTTTTTATCTAGTAACAGTACTTGTGCGTTGAAAATTTGAAGCTGATAGGATGAGACATTCTCAAGTTATCAATGATAACCATGGAAGGAAAAAAGCTAGGCACCCACTTCGAGTATGAATAATGAGAGCATTTTGCGCACTTATGTCTTTTCTTCCATATTATTGGTAGTGTCTTCTTGGAAATAAATGGTATAAAATACCGACACAATGGAAAAATAAACACATAAGCAGTATAATGTGATCCTTTATTGACAACGTTTCGCCCACGCAGTGGGCTTTATCGAGTCACAGACAGATCTACCTGGAAAATGAGCAACATGGAGATATATATAGGGTACAGTCAGGTGGAGAATGCTGGGTCAGGTGGAGAAAGCTGCATGTGAGTCTTAAAAAGTAGTGTGATAGTTAAAAACATAGTGTGACGTAAAGGACCTGCAGTGTACCATTCTTGAGTTCTAGGTGGGATAGCGTTGAAGAAGTTTCTTGGCAATAGGTTCAGCTATGTTGTAGAAGCCGTTGTTCTGGTTGAAGTTGTTGGATATACAGATGAGTGATGATTCTAGGATTCTTCGGTATTGCGTGTTGTCTTCTCTGGCGATGAGTCTTGCGTTTCTGTAGTTGATTAAATGGTTGTGTAAATTTCGGTGTTGAACACAGGCATTTCTTGAGTCGTCAGATCTGCCTGCGTACTGGTGTTCTGAAATGCGTGTTTGTAGGTCTCTGGATGTTTCGCCAACGTATAATTTGCTGCAGCCATTACAAGGATTGTGTATACCCTGCCGTGGATTGAAGCTTTTCCTGTCTGTTACTGGTAATGTCCTTAATGGTGGTGGATGTGGAGGTGGATACTGGAATGAGGTCTTAGAAAAATGTTGAAACTTGTTTGGAAATGGAGTTGGTGGGAAGGACTATGTATCTCTTCTCAGCAGTGTCTTCTCTGGGTGTGTTGAAGATGTTTAATGCCCGTCGTCTGCAGTCTCTAATGAAGTGACGAGGATAGTGAAGTTTGGAAAAACTTGTTCAATGAGGGAGCATTCTTCTTCAAGGAACTCACTGCTGCAGATTCTGAGTGGCGCAGGAAAAGCTCATAATTACACCACGTTTAATTTTGGTGTCGTGGTGAGAGTAGAAGTGGAGAAGATCGTGTTGATTGGTAGGTTTTCGATAGACTTTAAAACGAAGTTCATGGTCAGCTTTGCAGAGAAGAACATCAAGGAAAGGAAGAGTGTCGTCGACTTCTTCTTCTAGTGTAAACTGGATTGATGGCTCAACCTGGTTGAGTTCGTGTTGGAGAGCTTGAACGTTGAAGCGTCTGGGAGTTATGATGAGAATGTCGTCAACATAACGAAGCCAGGTGACAGAAGAGGGAATAATAGTTGAAAATCGCTCGGCTTCCAAATGTTCCATATATAGGTTCGCATGGACGGCACTAAGTGGCGATCCCATGGGTAGTCCAAAAGTTTGCTGAAAGAGTTGGTTTTCGAAAGAGAAACATGTAAAGCCCACATAGTTCAACAAGGTCGATGAAATCGCTGGCTGGAAGAGGAAGATCAATCGAGTCGTCAATTTTCCTGCGCAAGAGATCGATACTTTAGTAGTAGGTACTTTGGTGAATAGGATGTTACATCAAGGCTGGAGAGTTTTTGTTTCTGATGTTGATGTTGCGAATGCGATTGAGAAGGTCACCAGAGTGTTTGAGATGTGCTGGACTGATGGTGCCCAAAAGTTTGGAGAGGTGTTTAGGAGAATTCCTGAGATTTGGTGGGAGCACTGCCTATTCCCGAGGATATGGGCCTCAATGGGATACCTGGTTTGTGAGTTTTGGCAGACCGTACATTCTGGCAGGTCTGGTTGCTGGGAATGGTGTGTAGAAGTTTCTTTCCTAGTTCTGATTCCCTCAGAATGCGGCGAGTCTTGTGAAGAAATGTTTTGGTGAGGTTGTCCACTTGATTAGTAGTGAGAGGTTTGTAGGTATCTGGGTCATTAAGAGATTAAGCATTTTGTTCCTGTAATCGTCAGTGTTCAAGATTACGACACCACCTCCTTTATCAGCGGTGGTAACCCTGATGGTCGTGTCTTCTGCTAAAGTTTTAAGTGCAATGATGTAACGTCGAGGTATGACTGGGGTACTGTTGTTGAGATGGCTGCTGAGATGATGCCTTGAAGATAGCCTTTTGGAAATCGGAGTCATTGTGTCTGTAGTTTTTAGCGATGAAATTGAGGTCTTGTTTTGGTTTCGTGATTCCTGTTGCAAATTTGAGACCTAAGCTGAGGGCTTCAGTTTCTGTGGTTGACAGTGGACGAGTTGAAAGATTTGAATAATTTCAGGTCTTCAAAACGTTGTCAATAAAGGATCACATTATACTGCTTATGTGTTTATTTTTCCATTGTGTCGGTATTTTATACCATTTATTTCCATCGTGTCAAACACTGCAGTAGAAATGTATCCTTCACACAGAGAATACCTGGATCTTCTTCTAAAAGCTTACTCACTTCGGCAATAGACACAATTTTCGTGACTGTATCCAAGAAATGGTGTTACCAAGATCTACTCCTCCTCAAATTGCCAACATTAAACCTCCTTTCTCCGCAACTGCACGAACTTACCTTTGAAGAGTGTGCAGATGACCTGAAAACGCTACAAAGGAAACTTTCTTCAAGCCAGGACACTAGGCACGACACTCCGGGGTAACATGAACAGACGCACCGCCGAAATTATTCGCAGAGTTACCACAGCTAATGTTCAGCAAAAATCAGACTTACTAGGAAACTCCAAACTCCTGGATAATTCTCAGTGGAAAAGTTTAGGAAGACCTGAAATTATTCAAAATCTTTCAACTCGTCCACTGTCAACCACAGAAACTGGAAGCCCTCAGCTTAGGTCTCAAATTTGCAACAGGAATCACGAAACCAAAACAAGACCTCAATTTCATCGCTAAAAACTACAGACACAATGACCTCGATTTCCAAAAAGGCTATCTTCAAGGCATCATCTCAGCAGCCATCTCAACACACAGTACCCCAGTCATACCTCGACGTTACATCATTGCACTTAAAACTTTAGCAGAAGACACGACCATCAGGGTTACCACCGCTGATAAAGGAGGTGGTGTCGTAATCTTGAACACTGACGATTACAGGAACAAAATGCTTAATCTACTTAATGACCCAGATACCTACAAACCTCTCACTACTAATCAAGTGGACAACCCACCAAAACATTTCTTCACAAGACTCGCCGCATTCTGAGGGAATCAGAACTAGGAAAGAAACTTCTACACACCATTCCCAGCAACCCCAGACCTGCCAGAATGTACAGGTCTGCCAAAACTCACAAACCAGGTATCCCATTGAGGCCCATATCCTCGGGAATAGGCAGTGCTCCCACCAAATCTCAGGAATTCTCGCAAACACCTCTCCAAACTTTTGGGCACCATCAGTCCAGCACATCTCAAACACTCTGGTGACCTTCTCAATCGCATTCGCAACATCAACATCAGAAACAAGAAACTTCCAGCCTTGATGTAACATCCCTATTCACCAAAGTACCTACTACACAAGCTATCGATCTCTTGCGCAGGAAAATTGACGACTCGCTTTGATCTTCCTCTTCCAGCCAGCGATTTCATCGACCTTGTTGAACTATGTGTGGGCTTTACATGTTTCTCTTCGAAAACCAACTCTTTCAGCAAACTTTTGACTACCCATGGATCGCCACTTAGTGCCGTCCTTGCGAACCTATATATGGAACATTTGGAAGTCGAGCGATTTTCCACTATTATTCCCTCTTCTGTCACCTGGCTTCGCTTATGTTGACGACATTCTCATCATAACTCCCAGACGCTTCAACGTTCAAGCTTCCAACACGAACTCAACCAGGTTGAGCCATCAATCCAGTTTACACTAGAAGAAGAAGTCGACAATACTCTTCCTTTCCTTGATGTTCTTCTCTGCAAAGCTGACCATGAACTTCGTTTTAAAGTCTATCGAAAACCTACCAATCAACACGATCTTCTCACTTCTACTCACCACGACACCAAAATTAAACGTGGTGTAATTATAGGCTTTTTCCTGCGCGCACTCAGAATCTGCAGCAGTGAGTTCTTTGAAGAAGAATGCTCCCTCATTGAACAAGTTTTTCCAAACTTCACTATCCTCGTCACTTCATTAGAGACTGCAGACGACGGGCATTAAACATCTTCAACACACCCAGAGAAGACACTGCTGAGAAGAGATACATAGTCCTTCCCACAACTCCATTTCCAAACAAGTTTCCAAATTTTTTCTAAGACCTCATTCCGAGTATCCACCTCCACATCCACCACCATTAAGGACATTACCAGTAACAGACAGGAAAAGCTTCAATCCACGGCAGGGGTATACACAATCCCTTGTAATGGCTGCAGCAAATTATACGTTGGCGAAACATCCAGAGACCTACAAACACGCATTTCAGAACACCAGTACGCAGGCAGATCTGACGACTCAAGAAATGCCTGTGTTCAACACCGAAATTTACACAACCATTTAATCAACTACAGAAACGCAAGACTCATCGCCAGAGAAGACAACACGCAATACCGAAGAATCCTAGAATCATCACTCATCTGTATATCCAACAACTTCAACCAGAACAACGGCTTCTACAACATAGCTGAACCTATTGCCAAGAAACTTCTTCAACGCTATCCCACCTAGAACTCAAGAATGGTACACTGCAGGTCCTTTACGTCACACTATGTTTTTAACTATCACACTACTTTTTAAGACTCACATGCAGCTTTCTCCACCTGACCCAGCATTCTCCACCTGACTGTACCCTATATATATCTCCATGTTGCTCATTTTCCAGGTAGATCTGTCTGTGACTCGATAAAGCCCACTGCGTGGGCGAAACGTTGTCAATAAAGGATCACATTATACTGCTTATGTGTTTATTTTTCCAGTGTCTTCTTATCTTACTACTGATGAGATGGCGGTAGTCTGTAATTAAATTCAATGTAGTTTCCTGGGTACAACAATATCTTCAACCCATCCATTGTCTTTTGTATATATTTCAATAGTCTTCAGATTATGTCATATATTGTATTGATAAAGCCACTCGTCTGCCTCGGAAGATCGAATCTAATGGGATGAGCCAATGACTCCAGTTCACTGGGTGGACTATTAAATGAACTTCGAGGTCAAGGACTATCAATGGACAATCGTATTTCATAGAGTTACAAGCGGTGTTTGGAGGTTGAGGATTGGAGGTTGTAGATTGAAGGATAGAGTTTGTAAGTTTGCAGTTAATGGAGTTAGAACCTGGTGGATGGGTTGGGATGGGAATGCAGGTTGGAATTTGGAGTTCTCGCTTAATGGTTGGGGTTGAACGCTGGTTATTTTACAGCTCTATACATCACTAGTGAGACCTCATTTGGATTATGCAGCTCAGTTTTGGTCTCCTTACTACAAGATGGATATAGATTCATTGGAGAACATACAAAGAAGAATGACTAAAATGATTTACAGTATAAGAAATCTCCCGTATGAAGATAGACTTAGAGCGTTGAATCTCCACTCTGGAGAGACGTAGAATGAGGGGAGATATCATCGAGGTGTACAAGTGGATGATGGCATAAACAAGGGAGATATTAGTAAAATACTGAGGATATCGAACCAAGTAAGAACCAGAAATAACGGATTTAAATTGGATAAATTTAGATTTAGAAAGGACATAGGCAAGTACTGGTTTTCGAACAGAGTTGTAGATGCGTGGAACAATCTTCCGAGTACTGTGATAGAGGCTAGGACCTTGGGTGGCTTTAAAAAGAGATTGGACAAATATATGAGTGGGAGGGGCTGGGTTTGATTGGTGTCGTGAGTACGGGAATAAATTCTTAGGTAGTGGTGGTTTTGATATGGACTTGCCTTGTATGGGCCAGTAGGCCTTCTGCAGTGTTCCTCCATTCTTATGTTCTTATGTTTGAGGTTGTGGGTTTTAGGTTGTACATCGGACGTCGGGTATTAGAGGTTGTAAGGGGACATCACTTCTCTGTTTTCATTTATTCCTTTTACTACCACTAAGTACAACTACTATCATTAATACCGCAATCATAACTACCATTGCTGCTGATCTGG